>QFEW01012140.1:0-10990 GCA_003316525.1 Termitomyces eurrhizus
AAAATCAGCGCAGAAGAAGCAGAGAGTACCTATAACAAGCTCAAGTTGACGGACCTACCAGTTATGATTGAGAAAGGATTTTCTGTGGTCATTCGGAATTCTATAGTGGTCAACAGAAAAGGATCACTATGAGCGAGGAGCTTGGCTAAAAGCCTCGGCGTCCAATTGCGCAACTTCGGCAGCATGGTTTTGCTTCACCAAGATCTACGTGTCCAGATATTGCCAGGTATGTCATTCCACAAGGCTGACCTCCTTGAAAACAGAGTAACTCTACAAGGAGCCAGAGTGTATTGCTTTTCCTTGATGCACTGAACTGGCACATGTAACTCGAGGATGAACTAAGCGAGAAAGGGATGACAGGGATGTATTACCAGTCAACCTGCAACCTCAGCGAGTAGTCACGGTGAGGTCACACCAGAAAGACAGAGTCTTCGCACAAGAGAGAACAGGTTTAAGCTCTGCAATTGGGAAGAACTAACGAGTAAACAATGGTAGCGAGTTTATATAGGTATAACAAAATAGTATTTCAAATGAGTCGTCTGCGGCCAGGGGCTCTGGAGTGATATGTGCTTAGATAACTCTGCGGTAATGTCACGGTCGCTACACGCTGGCGATCACGCATCTCTGCAGAGTCATGCGATGCCAAAGTACGAATCAATCTTTGCCAAGAACAGCCAAGGAGCGCAACTTTAAACGTCTAGCCTTGCCCTCGTATATTTAGACAAAATAATCACAGTGCGTGGCACACGAGAGGCATAGCAGGGAAGAAGATCGATCCGATAAAGGAAAAAATCGGAGCTTGACACAAGCTGCCGAGTGCCGCTGTACGACATGGGCACGTAGAATGACTACAGAAACGTCTTATAAACATTAAACCTGCTGACATTTCTGCCGGGTTCATGATGGAATTTAACATGCCGTTACTGTCTTCCACAATGAGACCGAGAGCCAGAGCTGAAAAGACTGATCTCGCGCCTTTCCATTATCAAGGAGTATACATATAAGATCACGGGGCTTAGCAAGTAAATACTATATTGGGTGTCCAATGTTAACGTGACCTGCAGAGACTTGATTAAGGTAGGCAACGGTGAGGTCTAACGTTATGCCTTTTCAACCACTCCAAGAACATATTTGACGAAGCTGGTATGCCCTAGTCTGCTTTCATTTTCTTTCTAACACGAGAAAAGGCCACCGCGTCGCTACACAATACCTCCTTGCCGCCCTCGAGGGCTCTATTCTTGCCACACAGCTCCTGCACTACCGCGAAGCCAACTCCAAGCTCCCTGGCCACCCCGAGCTCGGCTTTACTCCGGGTGTTAAATTCTCCTCGGGGCGCCTCGGCCACATGTAGTGCGTGTTCTCTTTTTCTTGAAATAAACCATGCCTGACTAACTCTGCTTACCCAAAGGCCTCTCGTCAATGGCGTAGCTTTGGCCAACCGCGACAAGGTAGTGTTTTGTATCGGATCCGACGGATCTCAGCAGGAAGGCAACGACGCCGAAGCCGCGCGCCTCGCCGTCGCCCAGAATCTCAACATCAAGCTTATGATGATGTCACCATCGCTGGACACCCCTCGCAGTATCTCACAGGGTACAGCGTCACCAAGACCCTACAGGGGCACGGGCTCACCGTCTTCAACGCCAACGGCGAGAACATCGATGACGTCTGGGCGGGCATCATGAGCATCGTCGCCCACAATGGTCCCACTGCTCGTATGTCCCAGCCCACACAGCTTTCTGATTATCTCACACGTCTTTCCTAGTCATCCTCAAACGCACAATGGCTCTGGGCATCCCAGATATCAAAGGCTCAACCCACGGACGCGCTCACCTACTTTCGAGAAACCTGGGGGGTTCCCAGACTTTTCGTCGCTCTACTCTTCGATCAAGCCTTCCGTGCAGCCCTACACGTTCATTGGCTCGACAAAGGAGGTCGGCGTGACGTGTGTCATCTTTGGAGAGGCGGTCAATCTCGTCCTCGACACGCTCTCCAAAGAGGAAGCCACGCAGCGTGTCATGGTCATTGACAGCAATCTCAAAGGTTCTACTGTCTATCAGAAACACCCTGAGGTGTTTGTGCCCAGCGGTACCATGGAGTGTGGAAACTTTTCGGCGGCTGCTGGGTTCAGCTTTGAGCAGGGCAAGGTCGGCGTGTTCTTGACGTTCTTGGCGTTTTTGGAGATGGTCATTAGTGAGGTAACGATGGCGAGGCTGATGTGCTTTGCCATTTTTCACATTCTGGAGGTGGGTTCTTGGGTATTCTCTCTCTATCGAGTCCTGCTCATTTTCGAGTTAACTCTATTTAGTTGATGAGGTGTGTTTGCTGCATGACATACTGATGCTTGAGTTAACCACCTCTTTAGATGGCCGACAACACCTGCCACTTTGGCATCAACTCTTTCTTCACCGACAATGGTCTCTCGGATGCACAATCAGCACTCTATTTCCCTGTCGACGGTCAACAAATGATCGCAATCATCAAAAAAGTCTTTTTCCAGCCCAGTCTGCGTTTCGTCTTTTCCACGCGCTCCAAGGTCCCCTGGCTCCTCTGCGAAGACGGGTCGCGGTTCTTCGACGACAAGTACGAGTTCACCCCCGGCAAAGACGAGGTGCTCCAAGTGGGTACCGCGGGGTACGTCGTTGCGTTTGGGGAGATGGTGTATCGAGCTTGGGATGCGGTGCTTAGGCTTAGAAAGGAGGGGCTCGATATTGGGTTGGTAAATAAACCGAGTTTGAATATGGTTGATGAGGAGGTGCGTTTTGATGTCGTCTTTTGTTCCTCATTCTTCGTGTTGGCTGATGCGAGTGGGGGGGTTTTCGTAGACGATGCAGAAGGTTGGGAAGACAGGCTTTGTGCTCGTCGTTGAGTCGTTCAATCAAAAGACCGGCGTAGGTCGTTCGTGTCACACGTGGGCGAACACTGACACGACTTGTAGCTCGGGTCTAAATTCGGTACATGGCTCCTCGAACGCCGTCTTACACCTAAATACGGGTGCATGGGTAGTACGCACGAGGGTACATACACCTTGTCTCCTCTCAAGTAGCTAGACGTTGACGCTGATATGCGCATTCATTCTAGGATGCGGAGGCTTGTGGGAACAGATACCGTATCAGGGTCTTGGTCCAGAGTGTACGTTACCTCTTGTTTTGTTTCATATCTCTATGCACAGTGCTCATTCTTTGTTTTTGGAAAATGCAGCGATCATGGCAAGGGTTAAGCAGCTTATGGCTTATCAGGGTACTTTTTATTCTCGTACTGGTCGAAGTTTTTTTTCTGAAGCGTTTGTGTTAATAAGGTTGAACGCATTGTTTGTGCGCATCGAAGCGAGGTGCGTGTGGTGGTGGTGTGGCTTTGAGTTGAATTTGGGAGGGGAGGGTGGATTTTTGGAATGAGAAGTGGAAGAGAGGTGTTGTGTCGAGAGGAAGGCCTTTGTGGGTAGTTTGTGTATTAATAGGTGTTTTGTTAGCCAAGATGTGTGTATGTACTTTTGAATTGTTGTTGATTCTTTGACTTCGTCGCCCCGACTAAAATTCAGCCTCTATCTCCCTAGAATAACCTGCTGCCCATTGTAGTTTTGTCAACCCCGTAAAATGTTACAACCTGAACCTCAATACACACAAGTAAGTAACATGTACTGGTAAAGTAGGCATCAGTATAGTGTCCAGAAAACTAAGGAGGAAACAAGTAAGGCATAAAGAAACTTAATGGTAGAAGTAAACTCAGAGGCAGGGGTTATGCCCATTTAGCCATTTGTGAGATTTTCAGCCCAAGAGGGCATAGGATTTGTCTGGGTGGAGGTTGTGGAATTTCTGGAGCTTGGTGGGGCATTCTTCAGGTTTTTTGAGGGTTCCTGGGTGTCATCCCCTGGTTTGTAGCTGGCCCATCATACAAGGTAGTGTACCTGTTCTCAGACCATTTGTGAGTCAAGGATGTGGTTAACCTCATATCAGTATTTGTTGTACACTTTGACAGGAGAAGCTGGTCAGGTCATTGTCTAGGAAAGAGGTCCAGAGCATGCTTCTCAAAGAGTTGGACATAGAACATGAGGTGGAGTCCTTTTAGTCCTAGGGGTAGGTTGAGCCTGTAGGCATGGGAATATACCTTTTGGACAATCTTGAAGGGCTAAAACATTTGTAGTCAAGCTTCATAGAGGGGTGTTATGTCCAGAGGTTATGTTGATCAAGCCAGACCAGGGTTCTGGTGGTCCAGTCAGGCATGGGGTCTCATCAAAGGTCAGCATGTTTGGAGTAGGCCTTGTTGGCAATATCAATCTCACTCTGGAGGAACTTGTAGAGGTCCTGGAGGTCCTGGGTGACTTTGTGAGTAATGTGGGAGGGAATGTCTCAGAGTGAAAGTGTTGCTGAGACGTGGTCCCTTTGTTGGCAAAGGAGAGACCCTGGTAGCAGAGTGGGGCATATTGTTGTAGGTGAACTCAGTGAGGAGAAGTTCAGCTCTGGAGATATTGCTTGAGAATCTGATTGACCTACTCAGTTTGGCTGTTGGTCTTTGGATAGTAGACAGTAGAGAGTTTGGACTGGATGCTAAGGGCCTTGCATAGAGACATCCAGATTTTTGAGATAAAAAGGGGACCCCAGTTGGAGGCAATATCATTGGGGAGTCTATACTTGGAGAAGACATATTCCAAAAAGAGTTGGGCAAAGTTTGAAACATGGTTAGTGGTGTGGCATGAGACAAATATAGCTTGCTTTATGAGATGGCAGACAACAATGAAAATGGCACTGAATCTTTGCATATACATCAAAGCTTGCTCAGACTTTATGTAGGAAAAAACCCAGGCAATTTTGAGAGCATCAGAAGGGAAGGCCTCACCACTCAGCTGAATGTAGGTGACACCTGACTGCAGAAATTGCTCATCTATAGCTCAGTCACCATTGAATGCAGCTGGGAGTGATGGCAAGAAATATTAGCATAAACAGAGGGGGAGGCCTCAGAGCAAGGGACTGGAGATGGCTAGAGGGGGACAGTAAGAGCAAGAGAGAAGTGCTCTAGGAGGACCTGAAGAGAGTGTGATAATGTCTGTGGCCTGATACAATCCAGCCAGTTTGGCAGTGTGGAGGGTGAAAAATGCTTGAGTAGTTTCCACCTAAGTCTCCAGAGCAAGCAAGCAATTCCAAGCCTCATCCTGGGGAGCAGAAGTGTCCAATGAGGCACCTGAAAGAGCTGGCTGAGTCATAGAAACAGTAGAGGGGCAGAGGGCAATCCAGTGGAAGAAAGACCTAAAGAGGCAAGAGGAGGTTCAAGCAGGCTAAAGAGAGCTCCTGGACTAAAATGTAGAGACTTGCTCTGCTGTAAGGGCAACCTCTAGAGGCTATAGCTATGTCACACATCTCACAGAGAGAGATCCAAAGTATATTAGAGTATATACTAACAATATCACAATGACTACTTATCTGACAAATGGAGATTTAAAAAAAACAAGTCTAATGCTTCTGGGGCCTCAGAAGCATGGGAAACAACTGTATAGGACAACATGTTAGTATTTTACCATATCACATTCGTCACACCAGCCACTCATCACACAGGGCCACTGGCCACCCTCATTGCTTTGTCCATTGGCCTCCCCATTGTCTACGATACATATATATATACGCCCCCCATAGACGAACCCCTCAGTCGATTGTAACGGACTGAGGGGTAAGCCACTACTTACTATAAAGATACAAGTACGAAACTAACAGTACCTACAGAGTGAACTTACGTTTGTTCTTAGGTACAGTTTAAATATAGTCGATTGTAACGGACTGAGGGAGTGAACTTACGTTTGTTCTTAGGTTTGGTTTCTAACACAACAAAACCTTAAAAAACTGGAAAATTGCCTAAACAAACAATTGCACAAATCGGGCAGGAAAACTTTGAACTTTGGAAGTCAGGAAGGCAAAGTCTTGCTCATGTAAACAGTTTGTATGCAGTGTTGAAGGAGCCACACTTGTCTGAATGATAGCTAAAAAAACCAGAGCACCTCAAAGGCTAAAGGTAGCACTAATAAATAGTGTTGAAAGAATAGAAGCAGTAAAGTGAAAGAATAAAAGAAGAAATAAGAAAAATAGAAGGAAGGAATAAGAAGTAAAAGAGAGAAGACATGAGGAGTCCCTGACAGGAAATTCAAAGTATATTAGAATAGTATCAACAACACCAAGAAGTAATTTATGTGTTCAGGACTAAGCAAGCTGCCTCTAAAATAGCTATTGCCTCTCCTATGTCACTATAGTGTGGAAAGGCAAATGGCTTTGTTTTTCAGGTTGTTGTGGCTAAACTATATTCTTGCTCCTGAATGTCCTCTGCTATATTCTCTACTTGCTTGGTAAAGACTCTAAAGCATTCTTTTAAAGAGCCTTTTGTTACAATATCCAGATTAAAAATGTGTGTTGTTATCATGTAGCTATTTCATGTAGCTATTGTTGTTCTAGATTGTTGGTTGATTGCATTTCCTTGAGTAAACATGAATTCCATTCTTTATGCAGCCTGCTTATGTAGAGTTGTACTAGAATGCTACAGTTATGTGGTGTAACATATTATATTATATTGCTTACATAATTAATATACAATTATATTAATTACTTATTATGATGCTGTACATACTGTCTGGCTGCCTTATATAAGGCAGCCAATTTTACTGTTATACATAGTACTAGAATCACATACCAATCTGGTTCTGCTGTATGACTGTAAGGCTAAGCTTTTACTTGACAATGTTTCATGTGGATTTTAACATCTTCTATGCCTTAGTTCTTTATACTTCCTGCAAGCACAGTTTTGCCAGGCTTTGTGATTTGCCAGTGTTGTAGGTAGGAGTTCTCCAAAGGCAATATAATTGTATTATTATATTATCCTGATGTGATTCTATTGTGTGATTTAAGGCTCTGACATTGTTTCAACATATGTTTTAAAGGAAAAAATTTAAAAAAATAGGATATGCTTGTTTACAAGGATATACTGTGGTAGAGAAAGAATACAACAGACAAAAATGAAATAGTGCTTAACACCAACAATGCATTAAGTAAATTTCAATTTTATAGCCAAATATATGTGTATAATGAGGAAGAAAATTTATTTTTCCATGGTATAAAATGATTTTGTACATAGCTAGAAATAACTTAAACCAAATTTTAATAACTACTTCTAAATGTTTCTTTCCTGACTATCAATATTTCTTGATCAAGCTTTTCAGCCTCCTCCAGCTTTTTACTTTGTCTGAATGTTGCAGTAAGGTTAGACATGGCTTCAATAGTGCCTGGATGGCTGCTTCCAAATGCTTCTTTCCTGACTATCAACACTTCTTGATCAAGCTTTTCAGCTTCCTTCAGCTTTTTACTTTGTCTCAATGTTGCAGCAAGGTTAGACATGGCTTGAACAGTGTCTGGATGACTGCTTCCAAATGCTTCTTTCCTGACTGTCAACACTTCTTGATCAAGCTTTTCAGCCTCCTCCAACTTTTTACTTTGTCTCAATGTTGCAGCAAGGTCAGACATGGCTTGAATAGTGTTTGGATGACTGCTTCCAAATGCTTTTTTCCTGACTGTCAACACTTCTTGTTCAAGCTTTTCAGCCTCCTCCAGTTTTCCACCTTGCCAAAATGTTGCAGCAAGGTTAGACATGGCTCGAATAGTGTCTGGATGACTGCTTCCAAATGCTTTTTTCCTGACTGTCAACACTTCTTGATCAAGCTTTTCAGCCTCCTCTAGCTTTTCACTTTGTTTGAATGTTGCAGCAAGGTTAGACATGGCTCGAATAGTGTCTGGATGACTGCTTCCAAATGCTTCTTTCCTGACTGTCAACACTTCTTGATCAAGCTTTTCAGCCTTTTCCAGCTTTCCACCTTGCCTGAATGTTGCAGCAAGGTTAGCCATGGCTTGAATAGTGTCTGGATGACTGCTTCCAAATGCTTCTTTCCTGATGGTCAACACTTCTTGTTCAAGCTTTTCAGCATCCTCCAGTTTTCCACCTTGCCAAAATGTTGCAGCCAGGTTAGACATGGCTTGGACAGTGTCTGGATGACTGCTTCCATATGCTTCTTTCCTAACTGTCAACACTTCTTGATCAAGCTTTTCAGCCTGCTCCAGCTTTCCACTTTGTCTGAATGTTGCAGCAAGGTTAGACATGGCTTGAATAGTGTTTGGATGGCTGCTTCCAAATGCTTCTTTCCTGACTGTCAACACTTTTTGTTCAAGCTTTTCAGCCTCCTCCAGTTTTCCACCTTGCCAAAATATTCTAGCAAGATTAGACATGGCTTGAATAGTATTTGAATGGCTATTTCCTAGTACTTTTTTATACTCTTCAACCACTTGCAACTGAAGGTACTCTGCATCATTCCAAAAGTATGCAGCCCAAAAAATGTTGACAATTTCCTTTGAAAATTTGTAGTTGTCACATTTATAATTTAGAAAACTCATCAATGTCTGTATATGCAGTACCCATTGAGCAGCATCATTGTATGACACTTTTTTATTTCCTACAAAATAAAACAGTTGTTGTGCACATTGTTTAGCTTTTTCCTGCTCTTCTCTTGATAATAACTGAAAAGTCCAATTATGAGCAAGTGGGTGAATTTCTAACATTACATCTCCTTTTTCTCTTATTTCTACCAATGAATATAATCTGAGCATATCAATAGCTTTTTCAAGTAATTCATCACTCCAATCTTTATCATTTGTTACAAATATTACAAGAAAATTATATAATTCTTGAGTGTTCACTTTATGAGTATTCAACCACTTTTTCTTACATACTTTAAAAAAGTTATGTAATTTTTTATTATTTATTTTATGAGTATCAAATAACTTTTTCCAAGCTCTCTCAAGAATTGAAACAGGTATTTTAGAATGGTGTAACACACTACATAACATAAGGAGTGCTTTTGCTTGTTTATTTAGCTTCTGATAGCTCAGATCCCATGTAGCAAAAACAGAAAGTTGATAGTTATCAATTGTCTGCTTTGTTGTTGCTGCTAAATATTGCATTTTATTTTTTTTTAACTTTTCACAATACTGCTTTACTTCAATATGTTGATTAAGAAGGAGATAGCTTCCTGCCTGAACAATTGCTAATGCCAAATAGCCTAGTTCTTGAACAAGCTCAGTTACAGCTGCTTGCTCAGTTTTTTGCCTCTGACTAGCTTTATAAAAAGCTTCCAATGAGTCTTCAGCTATTAATTCTCCAATTTTATAATGGTTTCTAGGTGCACATAATTTTAATGTTTCATTTCTGCTTGTTATAAGAATATTTCCATGACTGCATTTGGGAAAGAATTCTTGTAAAGCAACATCAGGATCATCAGCATTATCAAAAAACATTAACCATTCTTTTTTTTGGTGACAGAGCCATACAAGAGCAGCATCAGGTGTTGTATCAGCCAAAGTAACACTCTGTGCAAGTAAAGTCAAAAACTGCTTGATTGATGCTTTGGAACTAGCATCTATCATATATATAGAGGAAAATCTAGTTGGTTAAATGAAACCATAATATGGGAAAAATATAACTGTCTCATACCTGTTTTTAAATTTATGACAAAATTGCAGTGCAATTTGTGTCTTTCCAGCTCCACCCAAGCCATGCAGCACACAACATTGCTGCATTTCCATTTTTAATGAAGATTGATGAGGATCAAAGCACTTGTCAAGATGCAGCAGAATATCCACTCTTCCAGTAAACAGTGGAGATGGAGGAGGAATAACAGGAAGAAGAACTGGTGCAAGAATATGAGAAGACATTTGTTGGTTAGAAAGACTAGTAGGCATAGATCCACCTTCTAATAACTGTTAGCAAATAATATCATCAACTAACTAGAATATCTTACTCAAAACTCCAAGAGTAGTCTTTTGAAGACAACTATATAAAGTATCTGTAAGATTGTTTATTTCCTGTGTGACTTTGGCCTTCTGTAGATAGGACAGAGAATGTGTTTGAATTTCTCCCTGCCTATTCCAATCATCCAAAGCCATCTTTTGAAGCCCTTGATCAACATTGAATCTGTAAAACAACCCAGGCATCTGCATAAAATTCTCTCCAAGATTCTCAGCTACTTCTTCACAATTAGTAGCTATTTGACGAAGAAGTCCTGTCATTTTTTTGCCAATAACTTTAGTAGGCTCCCAGAAAACATGACCAGGATGCCCTGCTCCTATGCTGACCAAACATGCTACTGATTGAAAAAGACCAAAAACCATCACAGCCTCTTTCAGAACAAGGTTGGTTGGATTGCTATAACCCAAACTTGCACCTACAAAGGTTTCAGGAACTCCACCAGAAACAATAGAGACATATTTAAAGAAATCAGGAGTGGCAGTGGTAGCACGGGCAGCTTGCACCACACTACAATCATACCCTGGATTGACTGGTACCTTATATGTTCTGAATATACGAGGTGTCATATTAGCAGAAGGAAGAGCCACCACAAAACTTTTATATGGTACAGTGTCAGCTGAGAAGCAGCATTGGAAAAGACTAAAGTACCTCCTGCAGACAGGATCATCCTCTTGCATCATGACATCCACTGAAAATCCAGCAGATTGTACAATATCTCTCATGCTAGACTCAAAGACAGTTGCTTTGAACTTTTCGCCCAGACGGCTCCGTTTCTTGAAATTAGAGTAGACCTCCTTGCTGAACAGGACATACTTCTCAATGGCCATGTCAATAGGCATACGGAGTCGACCAAGCATCAACGCAATTACTCTGATATACATTATTGAACATTCTATTTTGTAGAGAACCTTGTCACATACCCTCCTGTTCCAGCCCCACCGATTATATCAAAATAATCACAAGGCTTAGGCGGAGCGCTAGCGTTCTCCAGGTGCATAAGACGAAACATGATTTCTCGGAGAATGATAAGCTCAGACAGTCCACGTACACCACCGTCATCTGGATTATCATTCCAATGACGTTAGTAATCGCGATCCATGGTCAAAAGAGCGTACCCAAAGATAACATCCTCAACCCGCGTTGCATTTGGTTTGTGTTGATATTCTGC
>QFEW01012169.1:0-19268 GCA_003316525.1 Termitomyces eurrhizus
GAAAGTACAACAAAAGTCTGCGACCTTCAGTAGGAACCTGAGCATGTTGGTTCAGCAGATTGATTGGTCTCCATCCAATCAGGTGTTGCTACGTCTCTTTAATCCGAAAGCGTGCGTCAAGGAAGTTGATGCACTGTTTGATGCAATCACAGTCTAGGCTATTAGTCTAGAAATGTAGTCTTTGTCCGTAGTATCAGAATTAAACCCGAAAGATTCAAAAAAGTGAAACACAGTCAAGTATAAGCTTAGCCTTACAATCACATGACAGAACCAGATTGGTATGTGATTCTAGTACTACGTATGACAGTAAAACTGGCTGCCTTAGGTAAGGCAGCCAGCAAGTCTATAATGGATAATAATAATTAAAATAATATTATTTATGGCAGTAAATATGTGATATGTTACAACAAGGCCAACAAACTGTTGGATGTCATTGTAGTTTTGTGGCATGCACCACTCCCATATGTAGTCGAGCTTGTCCTGATCAGGATGAATACCCTGTTCATCAATGACATGCTCTAGGCAGTCTATACTTTGAGCATAAAGCTCACACTTTTTCCATTTCAAGTACTTGTACTTGCATAGTTATTCAAATATGACTCTGAGGTGCTGTTCATGCTCCTCCATGGAATCCAAATAGATGAATATGTCATCTAAGTAGATGTGCATAAAATATCCTTTCTGGAATATAAAGGTCATCAATCCCTAAAAAGTTGCTGGAGCATTACAGTCCCCAATTTGCATAATGTTGCTTGTAGACGTGCCTATAATCAAGGCAAACACAGTTTTGGGTATGTCTTTGGTGTGAATATGCACCTGCTCATAGGTGTCAGTAAGATCAATTTTTGAGTGATACTTTGCTTGGGCCATGTCTTCCCAGATCACCTCCTGATCTGGTAAAGGAGTTACATCCTTTATAGTATTATCATTGCGCTGGCACATATCAAGAGCTATTCAAAGAGTTCTGTCCTTCTTTGGGATGCATAGTAATGGTGCAGCCTGAGCAGTGGTGCATGGTGACCACTATTAAGCATTCAAATAGCAATTAGTTTTATCATGTAATTGCTCCCAGAGTGCATGTGGATAGCGTGGCAAGTAATACTTGTACTGCTTGCTCTCATCTATGAGATTGATCTCATCCTGCTATGGCAAGAGCTCCTCCTTGGTCCCATTGACCATATTGGCAAATTCCTCTTGTCATTGCTGACACAACTGAGGAATATTGTCCTCACAAAGGCTTGTCACCTTCTGTTTTCCCCCACCATATCCAATGGTGGACAAGGCTGCTATGCATATTGCTCATGCATTGTGAGCACCTAATCAACACTGTTATTGTGTATGTGCAGCCTTAGCAGGAATTCTACTATTGCTGCCCTATAGGCCATGAGCTTTTTTCAATGAGTAACCATATACCTGCAGTCACCACTGATGGTGGGTAGAACACCCACAACCTATGGGGAGACCCAGCAGATACTCAGGACACACAAGCACCCAATGCAGGTCAGTCAAGACTTAAGGCTCAAGATCAAGGTCAGAGCACTGACCTGTTTGGGAATGAGAGCAAGGCCCAGAAAGCTGAGAGCTTGCAACATGATGGCCAGCAATGGCCTTTGAACAAGATGCCAGGAGGATTAACTCCTCTAGTTATGCAGCTGCAAGGAGGACTTTGACAGTCCAGCCAGTTAGCTTTCAAAGAGCCCCCTGATGAGGTCAAGCAGTCAACAAGCACCCAGGGCATCTCAGGAAAAACCAATTCATCAGTGTGGACTGGGGGACCTATGCTGCCAATCTGAAGTAGTGGGGCCAGGCAGACTGTGGTGGGCTCAATGCCCACCAGGATAATGGAAGCCCACATAGAGGAGATACCAGAGAAGGATGCGACTCCTAAAGAGGCAGTGCAGAAAATTGTTTCCCACACACACCAGCAGTGGAGGAGGTCCAGGAGGTTGCCGATCTTTCTGAGGAGGTTGTTGAGTTGTTTGCTGATGATGACGTCAGAGCAGAGGAGCAGCGGTTGAAAACTGCTTACACTGCATGCTTGCAGGTGTTCTGGGATCTACACCCAGGTGCAACTTGAGTGATATGCTTCAGTGCATATAGTAGCACTTAGGCAACAAGGGCACAAGGTGCCCACTATATTCAGTACTAAATATACTGATTTGATGATAAGTGTTCTCACTATAGAACTCAAGATGTATTTGTAGCATAAAGCTGCAAGGCAATCGGGGGTGTCAACCCTCTAGAGCCACATGTCCAAGGAATGCTCAACATGTTGGAGTCAAGCTAGTAGAAGCACTAGCATGGGCACAGAAAGTGCCTGAGATAAAACTAGTGAGTACCTTTTCTGATGTCCAATGTCTGCTATGTCCGCTGGCATACCAGCGGACACCCACACTCCTCCCCTTCCTCCTTCCCCCTCTTTCTCCCCACACTCTCCAAGATGGCAGACACCCACACACTCTGTTTCCTTCTCTCCCACCCTGATGCTGGATGATGCTGGGAGTCACTGACAAATTCCCGTGGATGCCAACAGATGTACGACAGATGCCGATGGATGGCAACAAATGCCAGCAGGTTATGACAGCTGCCGACAAACTCCAACAGATGCCAGCTAATGGCCAGCTGATGGCTGCTGATGCCAACACCTCTTTCAAGCCACAAAAGCTTTTTTGGGAGGTATGCCACCTCTCTTACACCTCAAAAAATCCATATGTGGACCTGCAGAAACATAGGTGCGTGTCTGTTCATTGTATTATCTGACCTTTGAATCTATCCGTTAGTAATGGACCTGTGGTGCAATAGTTAAATGTGTGTTCCATTGCTGGAGGCTTCCCCAAGGCTGGGGGTTTGATTTCCTCCCACAGACATACAGAGAACAGAGTCACCTTTTTTTTTTGGTCCAATCAGCCCCCGTGGACCTGCATAGGCTTCTGCAGATGTCCATTGGTGCCCTGCACAGGCCTGTGTGGGCCTGCATTGGTTTGAGTTTGTTGACATATGTCTGCGTAGATGTCTGCTGGTGGCTTGCGTAGGCCTGTGAAGGTCTGCAGGGCCCTTTTGTGGATGTATGCTGGCATTGGGGATGGGAAAAGGAGGGAAGGGGAGGTGCGCAGCCTCAAGTTATTGCAAGGAGGAAGAGAGAGGGGAGAGAAGTGGGGAACCTCGAGGAGGGTTTATTCATGCCATGATGTCTGCCAATGGAGGAGGTTTTTACTCATGGGCTGATGCCTGCTAGTGGCCACTGATGCACATTGACGTCCACTAGTGTCCGCTGGCATTCACCAGGCCTGCATGCACATATGTGTGCCCACCTTTTATCAATCCACTGAACCATGTCATACAGCACATTGTGACATGTCTGCGGCTCTGTATTCTATAGCACTGTGGGCACTGCTCCACTCCAGTATAGCGGACTCCACTGGACACATATGATACGGCACAAAGCGAGCTCCCATACAATGTATGATACATACCATTGTGATGTCTCTATGTGTCAAATTTTGCTACCAAAGCCATTTTCTCCCAGCAGTTAAAAGAAAATAGTAAGTAGCATCCT
Organism: Termitomyces eurrhizus; assembly: GCA_003316525.1. Taxonomy (NCBI): domain Eukaryota; kingdom Fungi; phylum Basidiomycota; class Agaricomycetes; order Agaricales; family Lyophyllaceae; genus Termitomyces; species Termitomyces eurrhizus. The sequence continues at coordinate 3,557 of QFEW01012169.1, forward strand.
GTAGCATTTTACTTGAAGAGTTTCAATGCTATGAAATACAATTATAAGATCTATAACAAGGAGATGATAGCTATCATCTGATTATTTGAGAAGTAGTGACATTTCTTTGAAGGTGCCAGGCATAAGTTTGAGGTGTGAACTGATCACAAGAACTTAAAGTACTTTCAGATGACTAAGAAGCTGAACTGCTGACAGGCTCAATGATTCTTGTATCTGGCCAACTTTGACTTCTCACTGCATCATAAATCTAGATAGAGCATGAGCAAGCCAGATGCATCTTCTAGACAAGCTGACCATAGTTTAGAAGCTAGTGACAATGACAATATTTTGTCCTCCCAAAGCCAGAGCTCTTTGATATCCACCAGAGAGAGAGCATCCTGACATTTGTTGAAGTAATTAAAAAGATACTCAGGAAGATCTTGTAGCCAAGGCTGCCCTAGCCTTGAATGCTCAAGAGTGTAAGGGTGACCTCTGGAGGCTGTGACTCAGTCACACAGCTGGAAGAAGGAGATCCAAAGTGTATTAGAATATATATTGACAATATTATATTAACTACTCACCTGGCAGAGAAAGATCCAAAGAGAATAAGTCTAGGGATTCCCTATGCCAGGTTGGACATTTCTGGGGCTTTTGAAGCATGAAAAACAACTATACAGTACAACAAAACTTAAAAAACTCAAAAATTGTCTAAACAAACAACTGTGCAAATAAGGCAGGAAAACTCCGGACTTTGAAAGTCAGAAAGGCAAACTCCAGCTTATATAAGCAGTCTGGAAGCAGTGCTGAAGGGCCCACACTTGTTTAAATGATAGCTAAAGAACCAGAGCATCTCAAAGGCTGAGAATAGTACTAACAGATAGTGTTGAGAGAATAGAAACAGCAAAATGAGAGAATGATAGAAGAAGTAAAGAAATGAATAAAAGGAGAGTGAAGGAATGGGGAGTGAAAGAAGAAAGAAAAAAGGAGTCCCCTGACATCACCCCCTCTCTAGAGTGCAGCATCTTGACATGCTGGATAGAAGTAGTTTTGAATGGCCTGATCTACTGTGAAAAGAGAATAGAGGCCTCTGGTTGCTCAGGAAGCATTGAAATGCTGTTGATAAAATTTCTAGACCAAGGCAGGGGCATGGACATTCTCTTGTGGCTCCTAGAAAATATCCTTGATTTTATAGCCCTTCCACTTGACTTTGAACTGAAGCTTGTTCCTAAAGAGTTGGCTGTCTATGGTCTGCTCCACTTTGTATTCTTCTTGGTTGTCTACCAGAACTAAAGGTGGGGGTGGCTATGGGTGTCAACCTGGAATTGGATCCTCTGATGCAGGAGAGAGCTTCATCACATTGAAGACTGAATGAAGTCAACTCATTCCACTTGGCAGCTTGAGTCAATAGGCTAGTGGGCCTACTTGCCTTAGTATATAGAAATGGGTCCTAGAAAATAATAAGAGAGCTTCTGAGAAGGTCAGGTAGTAGCAATTTCAGAAGCATCCAGACAGACTCAATCTCCAGGCTTGTACTTGGAGGCTGGAGTTCGTCCACAATTATAGTAGCAGGCCATATTATCCTTTGCCTTAGCTAAAGCAGCCTTGGCTTCCTTCGGGGCTGCCTTCATTCAATCTATGAACTTGTTGACAGCTTCATTCTCAAAAAATCATCCACAAGGCTCAAATCTCATCCAAGGATGTTGACCAGTATCTAGGAGAAAAGGAGACATCTGGGTAGCAACATGTACATAGTTGTTGTATTGAAACTATGCCTTTGGTAATAGGTAATTTCAGTTCTCCTGTCATTTATTGCAGAAGAGCCAGAGATACTGTTCTAGCTCTTTGTTGACATGCTTGGTCTGGCCATCAGATTGGGGGTGGTAGGCTGTGGAAGTGTGGAGTTTGACATAGAGGAGGCAATACAATTCTCTGGTAAATTCTGCCACAAACTGAGGTCCATGGTCTGAGATATAGGCATCTGACAACTTATGGAGTTTCCAGACATGCTTCCAATTCAGATTAGCAGTGCCCATAGTAAAGCAAGTAGTGTGTGTTGGAATAAAATAAGCATGCTTGCCACAGAGATCTACTTCTACCATGATTGTGTCATATCTATGAGAGTCTGGCAACTTGACAATGAAGTCTACCAAGGCCATACTCCAATGCTTAGCTGGAATGGGCAAAGGATGAAGCTATCCCATAGGAGGCTGGCAATGAGGCTTAGTCCAAAGACAGAGGTCATAGGTGGAGGTGTAGGAGCCAATATACCATGACATCTGAGGCTACCAGTAATTCTGAAAGACCAGCTCCAGTGTCTGAATAGGCTTTGAAGTGATGGCCTGTTTGAGGGAATCAAAGGCTGTTTGCTGCACTATATCCCAGTGCCAAGGAGTGTCCTTAGTGATGAGATTGAAGAGGGCCAGCATGATGTGAGCAATCCTGAATAAACCTCTGGTAGAAGTTGGTGAAGCCTAGAAAGGCCTGAACCTCCTTCTTGTTCTTAGGCTCTGGCCACTCTGCCACACCAAGCCACCTTGACTGGATCCATCTCAGCCATTCCATGAGAGATGATCAGTCCAAGATATTCAATCTTAGTCTGCTCAAACTTGCACTTCTCTGGCTTAAGATAGAGCTGGGCATCATGGTCTGGAAGGTGGCAGGACTATTAGTGAGGCCAAAGAATATTACCAGAGGTTCAAAGAGTCCACGTTTGAAATGCTGCCTTCCACTCATCACCTTCTTTGATGCACATATTGTTGTAGCCCTAGCAGACATCCAACTTGGTGAAGTAGTGCACACCTTAGAGGTTGTTAACAAGCTCTGAAATGAGTGGTAAGAGGTAGGTATTCTTCACATCGCATTCAAGACTCAATAGTCCTGAGCCAGATGCAAAGATCCATCCTTCTTCTTGATAAAGAAGACTGGAGAGGTCATCAGAAACTTTGAGGGACAGATGCAACTGGAGTCTAAATTCTCTTGCAAAAAGACATCAAGCTCATCCTGTTTTCTGGAAGAGAAAGGATAGATCTTGCAGCTAGAAGACTTAGCATCAGGCATGAGCTCAATAGCATGGTCCCACTGCTTATGCTCTGGCAGGGAGTCAAATGATGCCTTAGAAAAAACATCCTCAAAGTCTTGCAGGTGGTGAGGAACTGCATCTTAAAACAACTTGGGAGCAGAGTTAGCAGCAAATGCCTAAGCTAGCTGCTGGGAAGTAGTTTGGCTAGCTCTAATCTCTGCTACAGTTGGTGGAGGTTTCAATGTAGTTGCATAAATCCTATCACCTATCTCAATAGCCTTGTCTGAAGACTTTGGATTAGGAGCACACTCAAATTCACCCTCACATCCATCTTCCATTCTGGGCTTTACTCACTACATCTCAAATGTCCTCATAGAGAGCCTCTATATAAGGAAACACCAAGGGGGGAGGATCCAGTAAGTCAAGGTCTGCAAAGGAGAGGTGTCCAACTCGGCAAGCCTGTATAGCAGCATATGCACAAATCAACTCTCTGTACTCCTCTTTAACTTCCTTGGCACATCTGGAACACTGTTGAGGGCAGCAGCTCATTACCTTGCCCTTAGCTCAGTCAATCTCAGGATTGTGATCATGCAGCCAGGAGAACTCAAGTATGATATCCTGCTTTCCTAGGCTGATGACTACAAAAACAGCATACTCCAAATGAGTCTAATAACGAAGGACTAAATCTACTACTGAGTGGATGGATCCAGCTTTATTGAGCATGCCATCAATGTTATAGACTGGAATAGGGTGAGAGAGGAGTCAGGTAGTAAGTTGGTGGTGTTCCATGTAATTGGTATCCAGGAAGAGTCCAGTAGCACCACTGTCCAAGAGAGCTATGACACTTCATGTCTGCTGAGTATTAGTTTTCTCAATCTCCATATTCAGATGCAGACAATTGGAAAAAGAAGTGGAGGCAACAACATAGCGAGAAAAAAAGCATCATTCCCAAGCTGGGACACATGGTCATCAGACAGGAGGAGGAGGAGAGAAGATCTTAGCTGAGGCTTGGATCCAGGAGGTGCTTACAGTTTCAGTCAGAGAATCATGAATAGGGAGTGATATATTAGAAGATTCTACTAATAGATATATGAACCAATTAGCATCAGGCAGCAGAGGCATACAACTTATCTATTGCTCTATTGAAAACCCTCCTTTGCAGGACCAAAGAACTGCTTCAATAGTTCTGCTACAGCCTCCACAGGACCCAAGGACTCCTTCAAAAGTTCTGTTTCAGTCTGTACATCTGAGGAGGGGTTTCCTCAAATGTCTCATGCAGCAAGAAGCTGGAGAAGGAACTCTTTCTGCTCTAAGGCTGAGAGATAGCGCACCTCCAACCTCTGGGGACAATATCGAGTGAAGTGACCAGGCTTCCCACAGCAGCAGCAGAGGAGAGGAAGAGAGGAACATTGATGAGAGGTGTCAACATCCATAGATACTCTGAGAGGGAGAGGACATGCTGCAGATATCTGAGCTGGGAGTAGAGTGCAAGACGGAAGAGGAGGCTAGATAGGATGACAAGCAGAGAAAGATGCCTGTGAGGTGGAGTGAGGGGCAGGTCTACAATGGAGCTCACATTGTAACTCCATGAGCTGCCACTGATCATGTACTACCTGATACCAAGACTCAATACTCATGTTGTCAGGTCATCTTTCAGCCATGCATAAACTGGGGGAAGGCGCCCAAAGCAAGGGACTAGAGATATGTCAGCCCTAACTAGAGGTGCCTGGAGAGGAGTAGGAGTGAGAGGGAGGTGCTCCAAGAGGGCCTGAAGAGAATGGGAGATGGTGTCTGTGGCCTGATATAATCTAGCAAGTTCAGTAGTGTGGAGGATGAGGGAAGCTTGAGTAGTCTGCACCTGAGTCTCCAAAGCAAGTAAGCAATCCCAGGCATCATCCTGAGGGGAAGAAGCCTCAAGGAGAGTGTTTGAAGGAACTGGTTGAGTCATAGAAGCAACAGAGGGGTAGGGAGTGATCCAGTGGCGGAGTGACCTAAAGAGGCAAGAAAGGGCTCAAGTAGGTTAAAGAGGGCTCCCAGACCAAAATGTAGAGACTTGTTCTGCTGTAAGGGTGACCTCTGAAGGCTGTGGCTCAGTCACACAGCTGGCAGAGGGAGATCCAAAGTATATTAGAGTATATACTGACAATATCATAATAACTACTTACCTGGCAGAGGGAGATCTAAAAAGAACAAGTCTAGGAATTCCCTATAGTATTGAGAGAATAGAAACAGCAAAATGAGAGAAAGATAGAAGAAGTAAGGAAATGAATGAAAGGAGAGTTAAGGGATTGGAGTAAAGTCAGTCCAGACTGATAAGTGGTCTTTAGAAAATAGTCTTCTCATTTTCCAAGAGCGCATTTATATTGTCAACCTACTAGATCTTCAGAGGTGAATTGTTGAGCAGCACTATGACTCTCAGATTGGAGACTATCCTAGCAGATGGAATATATTAAAGCTAGTCTCTTGGCCTCAATTATCATAGTATATTGGCTTTTACTTATCAGAAGACTCCTTATTTTTTCTTTCATTCATTCTTTATTTCTTCACTCTCCTTTCATTTATTTTTCTATTTTTTCTGTCATTTTCTCACTTTACTGTTTTTATTCTGTTAATACTATTTATTTATACTACTTTTACTCTTTGAGGTGCTCTGATTCTTTGGCTATTATTCAAATAAGTGTGGGCCTTTAATACTGCATACAGACTGCTTATATAATCCAGACAGATAACAAGAAGGAGTACAAAGTAGAACAGATCCTAGACAGCTGACTTTTTAGAAACAAGCTTTAGTTCAATGTTAAATGGAAGGGCTATGAAATAAAAGACATTTTTTGAAAGCCACAAGAGAACATCTATGCTCCTGCTTTAGTCCAGAAATTTTATTAACAGCATTTCAATGCTCTTTAGACAATCAGAGGCCTCTATTCTCTTTCTAAAGTAGATCAGGCCATTCAGAACTACTTCTATCCAGCATATCAAGACTGTCAAATACTGCTGACTTAGGGCCATCCAAGTAAAGCAACATCCTTACAAGGTGGACTTGATTTATATGTACTTGATGTGTCTGAAGCTCCAGGCTATGCTCCAAGGCTCAAGATGTAAAAAAAAAACAAGTTTAGAGATGACAAAACTTGGTCTGAGATCAAAGTGAACCAGAAAATAGAAAAAAATAAGGTCAAGTTGAAAACTGGAGATTTTAAGATTAGACCAGTATTAACAACCTTAAAGTTGTGGAATGCATACCAGTCTCAAAATATATGTACCAGTCAAAATATGTTAGTCAAGTATATATTAGTTAAAATTAAAAGGCATGCAAGTAAAGTTATTTGATATCAAGACTAAAAAAATACAGACTGGTAACTACAAGTTATAAGTACTGCAGTATCTACTCCAGTGACTGGAGGAGTTTTCAGATTGTCTACAATAACTTCTAGAAACTCTATAAGCAGTAGCAAGATAGGAGATAATCTTATGCTAAGGATCATATCTGCAAGTTGCATAATTAGTTGACACAGAAATGGCAGCATGATGTATGATGCATAATAGCTGAGGTGATCAGATATGATCTGAGATATTAATTATAGGAGCAGTGGCTATAATAGCAGATGGTCCAAGGCTTTTTGATATGAGGGGTAGCTAGGAGAGTATACATGATAGTGGTCATAATAGCAGATGTTAGGCAAGGTGTGTGATGAGAGTCAGTAAGAAGATCCCAAAAAGAGCTCTAGGGATGTCCTGGAGTAGATCTTGGAGTAGGGGTCATGACAAAGACACTATGCTTTAAAGAAGGATAATGTTAAAGGACTCTTCATTTCTTCTTTTCTTCACTACTTTCAGCCTTTGAGGTGCTCTGGTTCTTTAGTTATCATTTACACAAGTATAGCCCTTCAATACCACATACAGACTGCTTATATAAGCCAGAGTTTATCTCTTATTTGTGCAATTGTTTGTTTAGGCAATGTTCAAGTTTTTTAAGGTTTTGTTGTTCTGTAAAGTTGTTTTCCATGCTTTAGAGGCCTCAGAAGTGTCAATCCTAGCACAGAAAATCTCTAAACTTGTTTTTTTTTAGATCTTCTTTTGCCAGGTGAGTAGTCATTATGATATTATTAGTATATGTTCTAATATACTTTAGATCTCTCTCTGCCAGCTGTGTGACTAAGCCATAGCCTCCAGAAGTTGCCCTTACAGAATTTAAGTTCAGCAACTTGGAGAATTGGACAATGGATGTTGGTAACTATATAGTATTGTACTATTATGAAGGAGACTGCCTTGATAGAGAACAAGTGTTTGTTTTGCTGGAGTTTCTAGATGCACTGGCCAAGAACTGCTTCTGGCAGCATGTTTTCTATCACAATTGAGTAAGGCAGCAGTGGACATTTGAGGAAGTAATTCTTGAGCTGTATAACCATTTTGTAAGTGCATAAATTATGCAAAATGCATAGGAGGCATTCATCACAGCTGAGAAGCTAGGAGTTCAAGGTTTCTACAATACCTTGATAGACCATGCTCAAAACATGTTGATATATTCTAATAGTTGGGTAATGATTAATACCTTTCTGAGAGGTATTCTGGCTGCTATGAGGGAGTCCCTTATTGTGATGATAGACTTTGTCCAGAGGTAAGTTTTATAGAGAAATTTATTGCACAAAGTAGCATGGCACTTTGATTTACATCAAGCAAAGATATGCCTAGTAGCATGCCTAGCAAAGAGACTGAAGCCACAGAAGGTAGACACCTTCTGTGCAAGAATTTGGATCTTCAGTTTATGATGCACTCATCAGTTGGGCAAGTGCCAGTTTTTAAAAGTTCTTTATTACTGTAAAGGTAACCTCTGGAGGCCATGGCTTAGTCACACAACTAACAGAGAGAGATCCAAAGTATATCAAAGCATATACTAATAATATCATAGTAACTACTCACCTAGCAGAGAAAGATCTAAAGAAAACAAGTCTACATTAGATATTATTAAGCTGCTTGTGCAGCATTCTATGACATCTGACATGAGCCATATCACTCCATCTCTGCTTATATCCAGGCCCTTCAATCTGCCAAGTAGAGGGTTAGTTTATGAGCCATTGTCTTTTGCAACCTCTTTACCTCTGTTGGAGAAGGAGATATCTACATCACCATTATCTACTCTTGTCTTACATTACAAACCCTGGTAGACTATTCTGTCAAGATGGAATTTGCAATCAGCCCATGCCCACATAAGGACCTGTTGAAGGCAATTCAACCTCTCAAATGTCAAGGGAACTCTTGTTTGGGCTTTGATAGATGTTTTCCTTGTGTTACGACCCATCTTCGGTTGTATCAACTAGCAGAGAAATAGGTGGTTATGGCACACCTCAAAGATACAGTAATCTATCATTCATTGATATTATCACATGTATGGATATATATTACAATAATGTTCCATTGAATTATTCATTTATTTCTTCTTCAGTAAACATCTACTGTGGCGTGAACAAGCTTACAACTGGATCAACGTTGAGTTTTGGAGGCCCTGCCAAGTAAAGTCAAACTGGTTTCAAATTGCGAACGGAGTTTATCGTAGCATGCATGCCCTCAACTATGCAGTCTATCATGGGGCCATGATTACCCATGTAGGCCTAGATCTATTGTGAACAAAAGACAAATAGGATTTTTAAACATGCAAGCTACTGACCATGTTGATAGCTTGGAAAAACTGTTCTCGTTGTGTAGCTGGAATGGAGATTGGTGGGTATCCTGCTCTAATCAGGGGAATAGAGGCAATCAGGCGTGATAAACGGCCATTACCATCCTACGTCAGTGTGAGTCAGAACACTATCTCGTACTGATGTGAGCCATGGTAACTTACCTCAAATGGATGGCACCTGACCAGGACGAGGTGCAGCCAGCTTGCCACTGCAAATGGGTTCCTCCAATTTTTGATCCATTGCTAGGGTCGCCTAAGTTAGCAAACTTGAGCGTTGATGAAGCATTTATACATACCTTCGCCATTAGACAAATGTAATTCATTTCTTGATCTACTTTCTCGAACGAGCAACACTGAATATTCCCACTTTTTCCTCCTCTCACAAGGACTGACTTTCTTGTTTCCTGTCGAGTTTTACCTCCAGGGATGTACGTGCCCTTTTTGGCATATTGACAAGTTTTCATCAGTGATAAATGAATTTCACGTATCGCTTCCAATGACAGGAGTTCAGGGTTTCGTATGACAGATTGCATCTTGTAGTATGCCTTAGTAATTCACTTGATTAGCATGTTCAGTATTTGAATGCACACAACGTACTGCAAGTGTATCGTTCAGTATGCCTTTGATCATTTTCGAGTCTTGAATTTGACTTTGAGGAAGATAACTAATGGTTGCTTCTACAACTCCACGACGCACGAGGTCCTGAGTACTCTAAGGAAAGAAGTATTGAGTGTTGATAGCTTTGGAATTTGAAAGGTTGATTCATACGTGGTGCGCCAGGAGAAACGTCCCCTCTATGTGATTTGTCTCCACAGAAAGGCTTCGTAGATATTTGTCGAAGAAATCGGAACCATGCGGTGTAAGTGACTCCCAAGAATCTTTGATCGTAATAGCACTACTGGGGAGAAGAGGTAATTGAGGGAAAGTATGAGCTCTTGTCATCTTCCAGGCTTGGTGGAAAACGGCTGAAGGAAAAAGAAACACTGAGCATGTACCGTTCAAAAAGTGCTGGATAACCGTACTAGAGGAAGCCAACTGGGACATTTGCGCAACCTCATGCTCAGCCGCAATGTGACAGTTGAGTATGAATTGATGCAAAACAGCGTCGGTTTCACCCATCTCACTAAGAGTCCTTAGAGCCTGGTACAAGTTCAGCGCAATTTCTAACTACTTGTCCTCTGTTTACTTACATTCCTTAGGGTTTTAACGGCTAGAGTTGATGCACCCCGAATGAATTGCAGTCGTCCAAATCTGACCATGAGATAGGGAAGTTCACCATAAATTTGAATCAAATGTTCGTATAGTGGCATCTGTTGATCCTCCTGGATTGAAACCTCAAGGAGCTGGTGAACATGCTGGGGCTCTATGCAGGCCGGGAGTTCCTGGTGAAATTTCATGGCACAAATGAAATCAAGTTTGAATGAAAGCGTACCCGAAGCACCGCACAGCTCCAAGGATATTCAAGAGACGTCATATTCGAAGAGAGGTGTAAAGATTGAGTAAGGAACTTGCACAGGAAAGCTCACTTTATAAGCCAAGAGTACTTGATTTCATCTATTGTTCTGTTGCGTATATGCTTCCAGAAAGACTTGTATTTTTTACGTCGCTCTTGCATGGTTACGGTTTGTAAGCCAGGAATGCTTGATTTCATCGATTGTTCTGTTGCGTGTATGCTTATAGAAAGGCTTGTAGTTTTTATGTCGTTGTTGCATGGTAAAGGTTTTCGCTAGTTGTTTTTCTTGTTCAAGGTTTGTCCAACTATTGTTATGGATTCAATAACAAAGTAATATAAGTCATATCTTGTTTTCTTGTTGTGGCCACACATACGAGATTCGATAATCAAACCTAGCAACAAAAGGCTCTATGGAGACGTTATATTTGAGGACATAACTACGGATGCAAGGTCATATTATTTGTTATGTGTGTCAATTCTTGGTCACATTGACACATTTGATTTGCTATACCCGTCAAGGTGTACAAATCAGGTCCCACCATTATAATAAACCTTTCACTATCTCGGCTGAAATTTCCATTCCCTGCATGATACAATGAATGAAGAGAGAATGGTCACCGTTGTAAGCCTAATTGAGCAAGAGTCAATGGAACGAGCATTTCGATAATCGGGAATTCTTAACCTGATTGATAGCTTGATAATATTCCGGACGTTGGATCAGCGACGTGGAAATCGGTAGGTAACCAGCTTTAACGAGCGGAATCGATGCAATAATACGACTAAGTCGTCCATTTCCATCCTGGTAGATTTACCGAACAAATCAGAAACTGCTTTTGTGTTATGAGGAAATAGGAGTGTAAGTTTAACGCACATTGAAAGGGTGGCACCTAGCGAGGACGAGATGAAGCCAACTAGCAATAGCAAACGGGTCATTGCAGGCATCAATCCAATGCTACTAATTCCATTTAGAGTTAGAATGACATACAAGAAATAGCTTGGAAACCTTGTACATTTGACAAATGTAGTCAAGCTCCTCATCGACCCTGGCATACGGACAGCACTGAATGGGGCGTGAACCTCCCGCTCCTACAATTACCGTTGCCATAGTTTCTGTTCTAGTTTTACCTGGTGGTATATAGTTGCCATGGGAGTTGTGGAATCGGCAGGTCTTCATGATGAGAGAATGAATACTGCATATGATACTCCTGGACAAGCATTCAGGCCCATGGGCGATGGCCAACATCTCTTCATAGGCCTTAACACCACAAGCTGGTCAATAGACTCTTTCAAAAATCTTGGATAATTACCACAAGAGTGTCGTTTAACACGCTCTTGATGATGTCGTCCTCGTGAATCTCACTTTCATATTCAGTCACGATTCTCGCCTGGGAAACTCCTCGTCGTATAATATCGTGTGTGCACTGTTAAGTCATGGGACTGAGCCACAGAAGCTGAAGTAAGGGCCTTACCTCCGTCGTCAAGAGAAAAGTATCTTCTACATGATTCGTCTCGACAGCGAGAAGACGAAAATATTTTTTAAGGAACTCGGGCTCAACCGCCGATTTTGACCGATCGATTCTCATAGATTCACACTCTGGCGGAAGATCACCGATGTCTAGAGGAAAGCAGAGTTCTTTTGTCTCCTTCCATGGCTGATGATAATGGACTGATGTCATAGCCAATCAGAGAGAGAACATGCAGTGTGGTGGCTAGATACCTTTTAAAGACGTGGTGTACAGCTCTTCAGCTCCAGAAAAGGTATCAGGAACAAACCCCCGCATGTAGAAATCCAATGCAGTGTCGTGAAGTCCTGTTTTGGACAGAGCCTGGTTCGCCTAGTGGCATTTAGCCCCAAATGATAATGGTATAGCACATCATACTTACCTTAGTGTACAAACTAGCAGCAAGAACTGGAGAGCCTAGTGCAGCGCGTTTCTCTGCAAGTCGCACCAGAAGATAAGGGAGCTCTCCATATCGTGCGATCAGGTCTTCATAAAGAATTGTGGCTTGTTGGGTGCGTAGCATTACTGCAGATTTCAGCCTCTTACGATCCTCAGAAGAGATTATATCTGGGGCATTCTAGTTTGTATTAGATACAGATAGATCAACATTGAGGAATGCATACTAGAAGAGCTGGGCAATCGTACAATGGTAGTGAGATTGGTTTAAGCATGTGGATGAATTGTTACGTAATCAACCTCCATCGGAACCACAGTTCTTATTTACCAAGGGTATTGGCAACGTTTCATCTTTTCGATGCCAAAGAAAGGCGACGGAGCACGCTTGTAAGGTAAATCAGTCGGCTTTGTCTACGGCCATGTATGGTGCCCACGGACAATACGTTGCAGCTAGCGATAGACCCTTCGACTTACCCTTGTTTAGTCTGATCTGTAGGGTGCCTCCAACACGCATGTTGTGGACTAGATGGCGCCGATAGGTGGAAAGAGAACTGAAGAGTGATAGTTGGCGACGCATTACCAGTGAAGAAACCCAATTTAAAGCCTCCGATGTCGGTCTCCACATTCAACAAGAAGTGGAAATCAAGACTAAACAGGTCTTACCATGCCAATTTTGATGCGATCCCTCCACTTGGTGTCGTTCTGTGTTTCTAGAGTGAGCTTGGTACGTAGACAAAGCGAGGACAACTCACTGTACGTTCCAATTTTGTAAACCAACTACCAACCAGTGTCGTCCAGTCGGGTCCATTACGAAGACGTCCAGGACCCGCTGGCCAGGTGGAGGCAGAACCTTCCTGAGAGGATCCTAAACCATAATGGTTTGATCTGCCGCAAGAGTATAGTCCATCACATTGCCTATGAGTTCGTCAGCTGACAAAAAGTAAACAGTCTAGTTGTACCAAGGAACGATAATGGAACGTACTAGATAGGTAGTAATATGGTCTTCTCAAAGTCCTACCCGCTACACGAGCCTCTTTTGCACCATCTCCCCAATGAGAGACATTATGTCGATTCCCGATGCCAGCATATGGGCCAGTGTGGTTCTGAATCGACTTCAGCAAGGTGGCGTGTCAGTGCATGGGCAATGCGATAGATATCCGCCCGCCCAGTACGGAGGGGTAGCACGCGCAGGTGGATGGTCTGCAGCCGGACCTCAATCAACGCGACAGAGAGCTTCGTGAGGTCAAGGAAGACTTGAGATTGTGCATAGGCGACCTAGGACCGGAGCGTGAACCAGTGTCGTCGCACAAGTTGGCACTGCAGGCTACGACACATTTGACGCTAACGACGCAGAATCAGCTGCTCCAGGCCCAGGTAGACGCGCATGTCCGCATGATTGCTGATCTCACTGCGAAACTCGAGGACGCCGAGCGCTTGGTGGAAGAGAAAAATAAGGAAATACTGACCGGCGAGTTTGTCCGCAGAAAACTGCACAACATGGTTTTGGAGATCAAATGCAACATTCGTGTCTTCTGTCGTGTCCGACCCATGTTGCCTTCCGATTCCGACGAGGTAGCAAATATGACATTCCCAGATAAATGTGAGAATAAAGAGATCGTCCTTGAGTCTTCTAGTGAGAGTGCGATGGGCCAAGAGAGGAGGGAGCTTTATAATTTTGCGTTCGACAAGGTTGGTTTTTTTTATCCTCGTCGGGCTATCTTCTAATCAGAGCAGGTCTTTGAGCCATCGGCAACACAGGCAGTTGTGTTTGAAGAAATTTTAATGCTCTCCCAGAGCTGTACAGATGGGTACAACGTTTGTATTTTTGCTTACGGACAGACTGGATGTGGCAAGTCATACACGATGGAAGACGGATCTGTATGTCATTTATCTCCGTGTCCTCTCTTTTCTCTAACGCCCCTTTTTTCCAGACAGTCGAAACTGCTGGAATGATCCCGCGCGCCGTCGAACAGGTCTTCTGTGCAACAGAAGACATGAGATCCAAAGGATGGGCATACACCCTCGAAGGACAATTCCTAAAATTGTGAGTTTTCCCTTACACACACAGACTCCCTCGCTCACACTCTACCTCATAGTACAACGATACGATCAACGACTTCGGTTCGCAAGATTTTTACAAAAAGAAACACGAGATCAAACACGATCCCAAGACAGGCGCGACGGTTGTGACAGATATCACGGTTCTCGCACTCACCTCGCCTGCACAAGTGCGCACACTCCTCTCTCAGGCACAACGACGGCGCAGCGTTGCCGCGACACTCGTCAATGAACGCTCGTCCCGCTCGTATTCGCTGTTCACGCTGCGCATCAAGGGTGTCAGCACTGCCGGCGAAACGTGCGAGGGGTGTCTGAATCTCGTCGATCTGGCTTTAGTTTTCGCCCCGGGTATGTCGGTGCGGGCGCCGGACAGGTGAGAAGGAGAGGGTGAAGGAGACGCAGAGTATTAATAAGAGTTTGAGTGCGCTTGGGGATGTTATTGCTGCGCTTGGGGAGAAGGGTGCGGGTGGTACGAGCGCCGAGGGGGAAGCATGTCCCATATATGAGAAATTCAAAGGTTCGTCGTGCACCTTTTGTAATCATCTCTCTTGTTAGTTGACGTATTTGTTGCAGATCTCTCTGAGTGGGAACTCAAAGACGCTCGTGTGTATTTTCTTTTTTGTAGCATTTTGTGCTATTACTGTTTGTAAGATGTTCTTGAACCTCTCGTCGCTGGCTGCACATCTAAACGAATCTCTTACTTCTCTCCGCTTCGCTACGAAGGTATGTATTTCTCTACTGACGGAGAGTTGGGTACTTAAGTAACGATGGCAGGTCAATTATACGAATATTGGTACGGCCAAAAACAGCCGAGGACGTTCGCATGATGTATGCGAGGACATGTGTATGCGTCATTGGGAGGAGCGGGATCCTAACTACTTTCTTACAAAACCCAGCTTTGTAGATATAGTCAAAATTGCGCTAGTCTTCTCGTCGAGGGAAGGAACAGACCAACATAGAAAGCAGGAAATGGCGGGCTGTTGACGGCGCAAAGATCTTTGCCCCACTCTGGAGTAAAAGCCAGTTGACCCCTCGCCATTGTGCATCGTCAAAGCATTGGGCATGGGATCGATAAGGGCCTCAAGAGATCGAGATCCTGTACGGACAAACATTGCGTTGCCGCACTTCCTGCCAGCCCGATTACCCTCTCGTCGTCACAGACAGAGACAAAAAATACAGGTTCCACCAGGACCTGAGATTCAATGGACAAAAAAAAGATGGCATATTAACAGATGGACACAAAAAAAATAATTGAATCAGGCAGGGAACATATGTCGACGACAGGCTTTGGGGGCAGTCAAGCATTCACAACGGGGGAAAATGATATGCAGCCAAATAGCAAGAAAGTTGAAATTCTTTGTTTAAAACATATTTTTCTCAGGATATTGTAAGGTACATAGGGTGTTTTTGAGCGCAAAGAGCATGTATTTCAAGAGGGCTATTCGAAAATAATATTTTCAGATTTTTTAAAAATTATTTGAATAAAAATAGAACAACTCTAGTGAGCGAGGCCTGGGATAACGCCCGTTATCCCGTCACTCCTTGTTCTCAAGCTAGCAGTCTAGGATTTGAGCGGATCACTTAGGTCTAACAGAAAAATATGTTTCTAGACCTATTTCCCTTTTCTA
>QFEW01012173.1:0-24299 GCA_003316525.1 Termitomyces eurrhizus
GCCCCAATGTTTGGCCTTTTTAGAAGGATTCACATGGTGTGCAACAATTACTTGAGCAAAAAATTGTAGAACATCACATGATATATAGCTGCATCCTGGCTTCAAAATAATGTATACATCACATGATTTGGACAAGAAACCACTGATTAATAAATCAAACAAAATATTCAATTATTGGGGCAGTTTTTTGACCTACTTTAATTTTCATATCTAGTACTTGGTATGGCCTCCATTTGCCTTTATAACTGCTTTGATCCTTCTAAGCATGCTTTCTATGAGGCTTTGGCATACTTCTGATGGCATTTTATTTCACTCCTTGACCACTCTCTCCCACAACTCATGCACTCCTTTAGAGAGTACTTCATACTCCAAAAGTTTGTGCTTAATGTAAACCTAGAGATGTTCAATGAGATTGAGGTCAGGAGATTGGGCAGGCCAGGATATTACAATGATGTTGTTATCAGAAAACCAGGTTGTTGCCTGTTTGGAGGTGTGTTTTGAGTCATTGTCCTGCTGAAAATATTGTCCTTCCTCCTCCATTTTCAACTTCTCAAAGCTTTCTACCACTCCCTCATCCAAAATCTCACAATACTGTGCAGCATCCATCTTTCCCTAACACTGCTGGCACTGGAAAGTATTTCCATTGGAAAATGTACAAAAGAAACCTGTTATACCACTTCTATGTGGTGTTTACCCAAGAAATATGTAAGCATTTTCTCACCAAAATATTGAGAAATATGTTTATCTTTTTCTCAACTGTTTTACAAGGAAAAATGTCACATTTTCCCACTGTTTTTCCTGAAAAAATGCTGCTTTTTCATACTTTTTTCTTAAAAAATGCACTATTTCTAAGAAAAGGATGGTAAAAAAATAGTATTTTTCATTGGAAAAAAGTTGGGAAAAAGGTGAAAATTTTTCTAACTATTTTAGTGGGGAAATATTGATATATTTCTTAGGAAAAAACAACGTAGAAGTGGTATAACAGGTTTCTTTTGTACTTTTTCCAATGGAAATACTTTCCAATGCCAGCAGTGTAGACTTCTATGAGCTTCCCTACTCCATTCCAACCTATGCAGCCTCATACCATTAAATTGTTTCCTCCTCCATGCTTGACAGTTAATATAGTGATGTGGTCAGATAGTGGTTCTCCTGAAATTTTTCATATATATACCTTCTCATCTGATTCAATTTAATTAATCTTTGTCTCATCACTCCACAAAACCCTCTTCCAATCCTCCACTGTCCAATTTTTATAATACTGAGCAAACTTGAGCTGGTTTATACAATGAGCCGCTTTGAGCATGAGAACTTTCTTCTTTGTTGCTGAGCAAAAACCTGCCTCCTTCAATGCATTTCTGACTGTCTGAGGATTGACAGAACTGTAGATGACAGAATTAATGGACTGGATAGCTTGAACAGCATTATCCAGCTTCCCAGTAGTAATTTGACGAATAATAGACTGTTTGTCACATGCTATAAGCTTAGAAGAATAATCTCCAGGATGATTTTCTTTGTTGCTCTCCAGTTCTTTGCTAGTCCTCTCTACAATGCCCTTTCCCAGGCCAGTTTTTGCTTGGATTTGACACTGAGAATATCTCTCATTGAGGAGAGAAGCAACAGAAAAGCAATTAGCAGCAAAAACAGGTCACATTATGGTGGTAGAGTGTCAAGAAGGTGATTGATTGAAGTTGAACATGTCAAATTAGTACAAACAAGGTCACATGACATTGTTTATACTTTCTACAAGGTGTTTCCATCTTCTACTGCTGAAAAGTATTCAGAAAATATGAAAATTAAAGTGAGTCACAAAACTGCCCCAATTATTGAACATTTTGTTCGATTTATTAATTGGCAAGTTCTGGTCCAGATCACATGGTCTATACATCATTATGAAGCCAGAATGCAGTTGTATGTCATGCAATTTTCTACAATTTCTTGCTTAGGTAATTGTTGCACACCATGTGAATCTTTCTAAAAAGGCCAAACATTGGGGCAGTTTTTTGAGTCTGCACAAGGTACATTGTGGCTTCTAGCAGCCAGTAACTGCAAATGCTTCACTACATAAAGCTGCAGACACTTTTGTGTTGATTTCTTAGTGACCAATGGATATCAGTCCAAAACTAGCTATAGCTAGACAGATAAGGTCGAGTGCAACCTTTTACTCTTCTCATTGTCTGATGAGTCCAATTCAGACTCTAAATTCAATGCTTTCCTGAAGCTTTCATGCCTTACCTGCAGCTGTCTGCTGATCTTTCCATGCAACTCCTGACCTCTAGGTGTCAATGGTGCCTTTTCCAGCTGTACAACATTGTTGTCCTCCCTGCTAACCCTTATTGCTAGTCCTTGTTGTGGCACATGTGTTGTCAAAGATGACTGTTCTGGTCCTGCAGTAGTGTCTGTCACATACTCCAGATGCCGTTCAGTTGAGGCAGTTCAGAACAGAGTGCTATGCACAAACATGCTACCTTGCACTAGTTTTGAGTACTGGATAAGATTTGGTTGGCCTTCGGAATGAGCTGAGGAGCTCTTGGGCAAAACCAGATACATCAATGATGGCATCTGGCTTGCTGGTAGTGACACTCCTGAGACCATAGATCTCTCTCCTAGTTTACCACCAGGCCTCACAATGGACATCATCTGTGATATAGACAGCCCACCAGACATTCCAAAGCTTGTGCTAGCATTGCAAGGTATTTTTTCATCCCACTTGGGTGGGGGCTAGTAAGTAGACGCAGCTGGCATCTCCATCAATTGAGATACAAGTGGGTTACCTGTATTTGGGAACAGAATATCCAGATCAAAAGAACCACTTATAGGAGCACATTTTTAACATAATGCCAGAAAGAAGTTGAGAACTTTGATGAAGTTGCCTAGTCAATAACAAGCCCAGAGTCTAAAGCCAATAGCAGAAGATTTAAAAAAATGTAACTGGTGGTTATAAGTTAGAACAGTCTTGTGTGAATCACACAGTGCTAAATCAGACTGCTATATTGGATTTGACTAGTACTTAGAGTGAATACAAGATGTTGCTTATGTAATACTCTAATGCTAAGTAACAGTGACATTGACACTCAGCAAAGGTGTGACACTCCATTGCATTTGGACTGGGAGTCTAAGCATGGTAGCTGGAGTCCTGCCATGTAGCAAAAAAAGTTTTACCATCAAACTCAACTATGTCACACATACTGACTCATTCTCCAATGCCTCCCCTTTCTAACAAAGTTGCCCCCCTAGTTGCATGGGAGGCCCAGGACACTAGATACTAGTGCCAGCTTGACTATGAGCATGTGGTGGTGCTTGTCCAGCAACATAAGTGCACCCACACAATTTTGTTTGGCATGATTGACTTTCCTTTTTCAAAACAACAAAATGCTCCTGCTCTGGAGGCAGGTCTTAGTTGTCTCCTGGAGCCTGCCTCCGGCAGGCCCAAGTAGTCTTCTGAGGCCAGTCCCCAAACCCACTCTTGAGGTGGCTCCTAGTCATCCCATATCTACCTTTACATAGATGACTGTCTGCCCTCCTCATCCTCATCCTGCACCTCAGCTGCGCCTCATAGCCTCCCATTCTTGATGATCCAGGATGGCCTTGAGAATCATCTTGATAGTTTCAGAAAACTTGTGTGTTCCACTAGTGGGTATGATGCAGGCTATATTCAAACAGGCCTTGGAAAGGCCCTGGGGTCTGCCCACCTATGGATGGTGCATGAGCAATGGACCAATAAGTGTTTTTATACCTCTGAATCACTGCTGACACTGATCCTAGTATATACACTATGCCCACCATGTGATGTCATGCCTTTTTGTGCTCTCAAGCTCCATGTCTTAGAAGGATTCCTTGGTCTGTGAGATGTGCTGCCTCAATTACAAGTGGTATTCTGTATCAGCTTTGTGGAGGGCATATTGTGTGTTGCAGGAGCAGGAGTGGCTCCTGGAGTGGGTAATCCAGAGGATGGGGGTGAAGGAGCAGAACTGGGTTGTGGAACTAGAGGAGGAGTTGCTGGAGATGCCAGCTAGGGAAGTTCTGGCAGTGTTTGTGGTGTCTGAAGGGGTTTTAGAGGGAGGGGGAGCTCTTAGGGTAGGGGGTCAGAATCAGCCCATAGTCCTGGTCATGTGCTGAGCAACTCAGGCTAGGACAAGTAGGGAGGGTCATAGAGGGTGCTCCAATAAGGAGAAGCAGCAGACATTGCCCAGCCTTCTCCTAGGCCTTTGAAAAAGGTGCACCTGCCTCTGAAAACCCTGTCCTTGGCCTCTTCCCTGTGCCTGTTCCTGGTGATGTTCTCTTTCTTGTCAGAATAGCTGCTGGGCATCAATGTAGAGGCCTTACAGGAGCACCTGGACCAGGCTGAGTGTGAGAGAAGAGAACTCATAGACCAACACCAAATAACAGTGGGGCACCTCCAAGAGGTTCAAATGTCCCTGGCATGCAGCAAGGAGGTGGCAAGACAGGAGGTGGTGGCCTAGAAATAGGTGGAAAAGGATTAAAGAGTGGCACTCTAGAAGTTGGAGGCAGTGCAGGTCATCTGGAGAGAGCTGAAGGCTGAGCAGGACACACTGCAGATCTGACTGAAGCAGAGGATAGAGTGTCTGGAGCACACACTCCCAAGTCAGAGGTTGCTGGCAGCCCTGTTGCAGGACATCATAGTCGCTTATATGGTTTTTCTCAGTGAATACCCTAATTCTTCTGGTCTACCTGTACTGACATCCTCAGGTTGAGTTTGGGAGCATTGGCTGCTCCTGGATAAGATGGCTGCAGCATTTGTGTCATTGCAGGAGGGGCAGCAGCCCAAGTTGATGATCCCCAGGATGGAGTGGAGCTTGGACTTGCTAGGAAGAATAGTGGCAGTGCACTAGCAGAGAAGTGTCCTAGCTCTGGAGACATGGTTTGTATGAGTCTTGGATGAGGAGGAGCAGCTTTCATCCTGAGACCAACTGGTAGAAGAGGCTTTGTGGGAGCACATTCAAGAGGGGGTAGAGGAGAAGGGCCTCTAGGGATGGCCAGCAGGACCTGGGGAGTTGAAGGAAGGAGGAGAGGGGGAGGAGAGGGGGAGGAGAGGAGGGAGGTCTAGAAGCTCCTCACTAGCTGTCTTTCTTGTTCTTTTTTTTGATCAGCACTGTAAAGTATTGTAGTTATAGCTAAAAAATGTATATACTTGCTCCTTTGGGACTGGAAAGTGAGATACGCAGCATAAGAAAAACAAACTATAAGCCAGAAGTGTGCCTCTAGCATGGATCTTCCCAGGAAATATCATGGGGAAGGCACTCTTGAAATTTTAGAAGTATTTAAAGAGAGTAGAATATGAAAATGAGAAAAATGAGAAATATATGTAGGAGTTGAACCTCTACTAAATCCAGAGGTGGGGGTTATACCCACTACTGCCATCTGTGAGTCCTGTGCCTGGAGAAGGTATTCTCTGAATGCCGTTGTTTAAAATTCTAGAGTTTGTTAAGAGCTCCCTTAAGGTTGCAGCATGGTTCCTAAGTGTTGTCTTCCAGGCCATATCCCTTCTATTGTACAAGAAAGTGGGGTCACCTACAGATGTCCCAGGAGTTGAAGATGTCTTTGACCTTGTAATGGTATTCATCCTCAACTTTGACTAGGGGAGGGGGTTCAGAGCATTGCTTGAGAAAG
Organism: Termitomyces eurrhizus; assembly: GCA_003316525.1. Lineage (NCBI taxonomy): Eukaryota > Fungi > Basidiomycota > Agaricomycetes > Agaricales > Lyophyllaceae > Termitomyces > Termitomyces eurrhizus. The sequence continues at coordinate 5,629 of QFEW01012173.1, forward strand.
AGGTCTGGGAAGTGTGTTGCTCCAGGAGGCAGACATGGAAGATTGGGTGCAGACCTTTGAATCTTGAGGAGGAAGTTCAATCTTGTAGGCATGGGATAAGACCTTCTTCAAGACCTTGAATAGGCCAAGGCACTTGTGATTAAGTTTTGAAAAGGGCCAACAGGTGCAGAGGTGGTGCCAATCTAACCATATCTTTGTCCCAGAGGCCTAGTCAGGTATGTTCTTCCATTTTTGGTCAGCGTGTTTCATATAGGCCTGGTTTGCAGCATTGATCTCTTTCCAGAGAAACTTGTAAAGGGACCAGAGATCTTGGGTGACTTTGTGGGTGGCATGTGATGAGATGTCCTGGAGCAAGAGAGTCAGCCAGGAGTGGTACCTTTGTTGGCAAAGAAGGGTGATACTCCAGTGGCAGAGTGCAGCATGTTGTTGTAGGTGAACTCAGCCAGGGGGAGCTCAGCATGCCAGTTGCCCTGCAGGTAGTTGACATATAGCTGGAGGTACTGTTTGAGAGATTGGTTGACCCTTTTGGTTTGGCCATCAGTTTCTGGATAATAGGTGGTAGAGAGGTTAGTCTTTACTTCAAGGGCCTTACATAGGGAGGTCCAAAACTTGGACACAAGGAGCGGGCCATAGTCAGAGGCTATATTGTCTGAATGTCCATGCTTGGCAAAGATGTGCTTGAGAAATAGCTGGGCAAAGTCTGGGGTGCTTGTGGTCATGGTGCTAGCAAAGGACATCAAATCAAAGTCAGGCATGATCTGGGACATAAATATGGCTGTTCTGGAGGAGGAGCTTTTCATCAGAGGACAGAGAGAAGATGAGATCTGGGTCAATCCCATCAAGGAGGTTGTAGGAGTTGTGATCAGTAAAGTATTTGTCTCAGAGGGCACAACAGATCTGGCTTAGGGTTTCTTCATTATTTAGGATTAGTACAGCATTTAGATGTTTAGGAGGAATCATCACACAATGATTGAATGCATTGCATTCTGCCTCAAATGACTTCTTGGAGTAGATGTTGAGTTGTTGGATGAGCATGTTGGGTTTAGCTCCAAGTCATCTCGGGCAATACTGGATAGTGAAGTTGTATTCTGAAAGGATTTTGGACCATCAGGCTTGGCGCCAACTGAGCTGCTTAGTTGTGGTGAAGTACTGGATATTGTTGTAATCTGAGTAGATCTGAATCTGATGCTGGGCCCTTTTGAGGTAGGCTTGCCACTGCTTGAAGGCTTCAATGATGGTGAGAAGCTCTTTCTTGTAGTTGAGCTTGGCATCAATCATGGACCAGATATAGAAGGCAACTAGCTGGGGTTCTCCACTGTCAGATTCCATCTGCAAAAGGATTCTGGCAATGGTGTAGTTGGAGGCATCACATTCCAGGATGATTGGAAGGGCAGAGTTATAGTGCCAGAGTACAGGGTGGCTGTGAAAGCCTCTTTGAGCAAATTAAAGATACTCTGGCACTTACTATCCCAGCTTCATGGTGATGTCCTTATGTGTAAGCCAGTTGAGGAGTTTTGTAATGCCAGAGTTGTTATCTATGAACCTCTGGTAGAAATTAGTGAAATCCAGGAAAGACTATACTTTCTTGATGTTCTGGAGTTGCAGCCAGTTGACAATGGCTTCAATCTTGTGAAGGTCCATGCAAATTCTGTCTGGAGATACGATAACACCAAAATACTCAACTTCCTTAGTGTGAAACAAGCAAGATTGTGCTCCTGGAGGTATTTCAGGACTTGCCAGACATGCTTCTAATGATCTTTCTTTAAGTCAGAGTAGATAAGGATGTTGTTTAGGTAGACAATAATTAAGATGTCACTCATGTCATAGAAGATGTTGTTTATGAAGTATTGGAATGTGGCAGGGGAATTAGTCATTCCAAAAGGCATTATGAAGTACTCAAACAGACCATACCATATGCAAAATGCGGTTTTCTACTCATGCCCCAGAGCAATGCAGACATTGTTGTAATGGGAGTGGAGATTGATCTTTATATAAATCTTGGTGCTGCAGAGTCAGTTGACCAGATCACCAATGAGTGGAAGCAGGTAGCAGTTCTTTTTGGTGATCTTATTGAGTCCTCAGTAGTCAACACAAAGTCAGAGCAAACTGTCTTTCTTCTTGGCAAATAGAACTGAAGCTTTGACATTGGAGGCCAAGAGGTGGATGAACTTTTTTTTGAGCATTTCATCAAGGTAGTCCTTGAAGGCATGGAGTTCAACTTCTGACCTGTTGTATACTTTGCCAAAGAGTGGGAAGGCCCTTTCCTTGAGGTTGATCATATGATCATAGAGGCAGTGAGGGGAGATCTCCTTAGCATCTCCTTCAGAGAACATGTTAGCAAATTCATAGTACTTCAGGAAAACTACTTCTTGTAAGATCTGCTCCTTAGTCTTTGTCTTCAGGGGGATAGTATTCATTTGTAAGTGTATCTTTGGGAGAGAGGGCAAGGTATGTAACTAAAATATGAGGGTCCCTTCCTGCATGAGACAGGCAAAGGGGGCAGCTCTAATAATCTTAATGTCAAGTGTCTCTGAGTCAATCAGAGGTGTCAGTCTGCAATTTGGAATAGAGGTGATGTATGTTTGAGACTGCTTTGAGTAGTTTGGCCTCTTATACTTGTTCCAAGAAATGTTAGAGAGTTGATTGTAGGCCTAGGTAGATGTTAGGGGCACAGTCAAGGACACCTGGCTGGGAGGTGTTGGATTCGGGTATTGAATTGCTTCTGAGAGCTCAGAAATGTACAGCAGTCATTGAATGGTCTTTGGGTCCTGAGAACGTCATGGTGAGTATCCTCCAATCAATGTCAGGATTTGTGTCCCATAGCCAGAGTAGTCCTAACATGAGCAGGGTTGAGTTGTAAAGCCATGTGACCAGGAAGTCTGACATGAATTTGAAGTCGTTTTCTAGGGTCATATGTCCTGAATAAGACCTTTTAATAGGGCTAGAAGAGGAGAAGGTGCCATTGAGCTATTGCAGGTTGAGGGGTTGTTTGAGGGTGTCATGGGGAAGGTTGAGAGTGTTGTCAGGTTCCGCTGAGTCAGGGGCTTTCTGGGAAAGCAACACCCTTATGAGGCAGACTTGATCTACGTGTACTTGGGTGTCTGGAACTCCAGACTATGCTTCAGGGTTCAAGATGTGAATAGGGGATTTCCAGGGTAAGGGACTTAGTCTGAGGATTGGGTGAAGTCAAAAGGATTTAAAGGGTTAGAGTTGAGTCAAGAACTGGAGGTTCTAGGATGAGACCTAGTTAATGAAGTTTAAGTCACAAAGTGCGTACCAATCTTAAAAGCATGCAAACAAGTTGAGTGTATCAGTCAGTACGTACCAGTCAATCAAAGGGCATGCAAACAATCAATGTAATATCAAGACTAAAGTATGACAAGGGGGTAGCTACTCCTTAAGTACTGGTGGGGGCTACTCCAGGTTCCTGAGGAGTTCTGGAATGTCTGGGGCGGTTCTGGAAGTAAATGGGTGGTGGCAAAGAGGAGGAACTGTATACCAGAAATTGTGCATTCCAGGCATGTGATCAATTGGTGTGGAGAGGTGGTCATGATGCATGATACATGATAGCTAGAGTAAATGGCATGATCTAATTGTTAATCGTAAAATGATGGCCATGCTGACAAGTGATTCTGGGGTCTGTGATGCAGGGCTGTCAGGAGGTGTTGTGTGATGGCAGGATCTGATGCATGTGATGGTAGCACCAGAGGTTGTGTTGTGGGGTCAGCAAGGAGGTCCCAGATGGAGTTCTGAGAGTGTCCCAGGATGGTTCTGGATGGGGGAGTCATGACATTGCTCATGAATTGTCTCCTATATATGAGCCCATGCCAATTTCATCAAATTATTCCTCTGACTTGGAGAAATTGCCTAGCAAAGAATACTGTATACAGCCCAACAGCTTTGGTGTTTATCATGTCTATTCAGATAGACAATCCTTCTTTACACCTGATGAATCTTATAATATCACATGTCTCAAATTCTTCAAACTTTGTGACAACTCCCTGTACAACTGATAATCATTGATCATGGTAGAGTCCACTTGGCTCATTACCTGATACTGCCAAGATGGCCTATTTTGCTTCTTTACCAAATGCCACAGTTTTCTTGCTGAAGGACTGGCAAACTACTAGTTCTAACCTCAAATCTGATGCTGAAATAAATTGTCTTGTCCATGACTACATTCTCCAAAGTGATTGGAAGAAGGAAGACCTCAAAGGCTTTGATTCTGGGCAAAAAAGTAAATGGCTTAATAATTTCAGCCATTCTTCATCTTCTGGATCTTCTGACCAACTCTTCTTGGTTAAAGATAGCTGGATTCATTCAAAACTTAGGATATCAGTACCTGCTACTGGTGTCAAGCATGCATCTGAAGCAGCTGCACCTACCTTTGAAGTGCCTGGCTTTGCTCATCAGTCCTTTTGAAATGTCATAGAAGGTGTTCTTGAGAGCCCTTCTGCATTGAATCTTACAATTCATCCATACAAGTCTTTTTGGCAACTATTTTCTAGTGCTCCTCCTGAGAGGATTATATCTGATTCTTTTACTGCAAATGCTCTTATCAAGAAAAAGAAAAAGTTTGTCAATTACTTAGAGTAGATGGGATTGAGAATGTTGTATTTGGAATTTCTCTCTGGTGAGACTCAACCCATTTGACAAACTTTGGAAAAGCATCACTTTGGCCAATTTATTTTTATTCTACAAACCAATGGAAAAATATCCAAGGAAAACCTTCTTCCTTCTCTAAAAGCCATCTTGCATACATTCCAAAGATATGTTTCTGTCTTTCAGACTAATTAAAGACTAAATTGTTTTTTTAGTTACCAGACACATTTCAAGATTGGTACATTGAACAGTATGGAGTGCCTGCATCAGCAGATATTCTCAAGTTTGTACAGAGAGAAGTTACAATGGTTGCATGGCTTTGCATTTTAGATCCTGATTTTATAGATATTTATATTAATGGGCTTCTCTCATATGCTGTTGATTCAATTCTGCAATGATGGTTTCCATGATTTATCACTTATTCAATAGATTATCCAGAGAAGCAGATATTTTATTTATTTCACTTTTGAAGAAGCTAACAGTTAATTAGAATTCTCATCACTTGTATCCAGTATCTTTCTTAATATCCATGTCTATTGTACTGGATCTAGGTAAATGAGATCTAACAAGTTGGTAGGATCCTTGACCAAAAGCAACATCAGACATAAATAAGGGTTGATAATAAAGAAAAACAAGATCATGTTGAGAAGGCTAGAAAATTGATCTTTCAAAAGGGATATGGAGTTGCAAGCACAGCTCTCAAAACTCTTCTTGAGGATGGATCTTTGACATCATTACAGATAAGAAAATAAATTTATTTTTTGATGTATTTTTTATCAATTAATATGTGTTTTAGAATGCATTTTCAACTCAACTCAGTGAACATGGATTTGATTTTTATTCTATAATAACATCAGATATCCTTCATGAGTTTGAGATTGGTGTTTTTCTGGCTGTTTTTAAGCACTCTCTTTGACTCTTATATGCAGGTGGTAATAATTTTATACAGGAACTGAATTGTTGGTTAATGACTCACTTTATCTCAAACCTTGATCTTTTTTAAATGTCTAAATTTAGATTTCACAAAATTCCAACATTTAAAAGAGATACTATTTGTAAATTTAGTTGTGACACAGCTAGAATGAAGAAAATGACTGCACAATACTATGAAAATATATTACAAGTGAACTCTACATCAAATTTTTATTGAAAATAATTATTTTATTCTTTATTACAGTGTGTTATACCAGCTTTTGATGGGTTACTTTCAGAACCTCACAATACCAATCTTATTGAGCTTTTATTTGACCTTGCAACATGGCATGGACTAGTCAAGTTAAAAATGCATACTGAGTCTACACTTTGAGATCTTGACAGCTCTTTTACATGTCTGGGTCAGAATCTCTGCCACTTCAAAAAAGTTACTTGTAGTGTTTTTCAAACTCATGAACTCCCTGGAGAGGTAGCTGCACATAGACAAAGAGTAGCCCTAGCTGCAGCACAGTCTTCTGAGCCAATCAAAAAAAAAACTCAAGCTACAATAATTGAGTCTGCTGAGGAGCCAGTCAAAAAAAAGCATGCTACTAAGGTGGTTGAATTCAATCTTAAGACAGTCAAATTGCATGGGCTTGATAATTATGTCAATACAATCTGGCACCATGAAACAACTGACAATTACTCAACTCAAGTTGTAAGTGATTATTTGCTCTATTTATTTTTGTTGATAGACTCAAAAATCTTATAGAGTAAATTGGCTCAAAAGAGCTCCAAAAATTTCAAATACCTCAGGCTGGACAAGGCAGAAGCAGAGCCAAACAACACTCTGGCTTCAATTTAATGACATTGAAGATCTATCTGCAGGATTTTCAACTGATCATCATGTTATCACACAAGATGTTTGACATGGCCTCTATCTTCCTAAATGGTCAAGTGAAAATGCTAATGATTCAGCACTCAAAGTAAGCCTATAAACTTGAATAGTAGTAATCTGATACTAATTCAATCCTTAAAGGACTTTGTTATCAAATTGAAGAACCATTGTCTTGCGCATATCCTCAATAAAGATTATAATAGAGATGTTTCTTAATACACATCCACTGAATGTCACAATATCATTTTTTAAATGATAAAATATACTGACACAAACAATTACACATAAATTATACCACCTATGACTGTCAGCAAGCACAGGACACACTTAATTCATGAACACATGCAAATGTAATAGTTTTATCTCATGAAGATGGTGAAAATGGCCAAGAACCATTTTCCTATTGGTTCTGCCGCATTATTGGCATTTTTCATGTAATGGTCTTACACATTGGTGCACAATCAAAAAGTTATGACCCACAATATATTGAGTTCCTCTGGGTTTGATGGTATGGATGTGATATGGAATCTAAAGGTGGATGGAAAAATTGACAATTGCACCAAGTTAGCTTTGTAGATGGCAATGATAATGCAACATTTGAGTTTCTTGATCCTGCACACATCATCCATGGTGTCCACATCATCCCTTTATTCAAATATGGACAAACATCTGATTTTCTCCCTCCCAGTGCAAATGCTTGTGGTCTTGAGGAAAATAATGATGATTATGTATTATTCAGTGTAGGAATGTGAGTTATCACAATCATCACTTTGCTTATACCAATTCTTACCTTGATTAGGTTTGTGGATAGAGACATGATGATGAGATTTTGAGGAGGAGGAGTGGGTCACAAGAATATTCACAAAGAAACAAACTTTTTCCTTCATGATAGGCATTGCTCAGACTTACAACATCCAGATCAGCAAGAGCAGGAAGATAAAAATGAAGCTGAAGAAAAGAATGAGCCCTTAGAGAATTCATTTGAGGTTGAAGAAGCAGACTATGGATATGAGGATCCCATAGATCAACAAGAGGAAGGGGATGTTTATAAAGGAGAGGATGAAGAGTGGGAAAGTGAACCAGAGTTAGATGAATTGGGCCCTGAGAATGGAGATGAAGGTGCCAATAGTCTAGAAGAGATGCTAGGATATGCAGAATTATGAATAAAAATTGTGTGTCTGACTAAGTCTATGAGAGAGATCAAATGCAATCATCACTGTCTAGCTTGCACTCACAGATAGTCAAGGTTTTTTGGCTGTTGATTTTGCTGGAAACAACAAGGTCTTCACATCTCATGCACATGACATCTCAGTCTGGCAACAAGTATATATTGATGCCAGAATGCATGCTATATAAGTACATGCCAACTCTCTGGAAAGCCAGAGGTATATATAGTTCAACTTGATAGGCACTCTAGTATATAGGAGGTATCATAATGGTGGCCACAGTAAATGTCTTGCACCTGAGTAGCACCACCATACCTGTTGCCTATCTGACTGGCAACTCAATATCTGCTTAGCATCTGTGGCAGTATGTTCACCTAGCCATCTATAGAGCCCTCATTTTTGTAGATGTGAGTGTGATAAGTATGATATAAGTGAAAGGGTGATTGTGCCTCTCTTTGATCATGCGCTTACGGTGACGGTGTCTATTGTAGTGATGTGCCAGCTTGGGCTTGAGGCCATAGGCCGAGCTGAGCTGAGCCCATATAGGCCGGGCCAGGCTGGGCTTTCTTCAAAGCTTGGAAAAGCCTGAAGCTCAGCTTTGAATTTTAAAAAGCCTAAGCCATGGGCCTGAGCCGCAGCCTCACAGCCACTGATTGTGATCATGATTTGCACTGGCATTTTTACTTTCTGTCAGGGGACTCTTTCTCTTCTTTGCTTCTCATTTTCTTACTTCTCATTACTTTCTGCAAAGGTGATATGTCATAGGTCACATGCTTGTGACAGGTTGTGAGGTGTTGTCTGACGACTCATGACCCATGTGACATTCATGTGACCTGGTCACATGACTTGTCAGGTCAATTTTCAGACTCCTAGCTCTGCAGAATCTTAGACTTGTTCATTTTGGATCCATCTTTGCCAGGTGAGTAGATTTAGATTGTACCAGTATTCTGTTATTAAATACACTTTTGGATCTCTTTTTGATAGCTGTGTGGGTTGCCCTTACACTTTCCATTATTAGCACTCTTACAGCCATCCAAAATTTTACCTGATTACAGATTCATCCATGGCTGGCAAGCGCACATGTGTTCCTTCAAGTTGACTTGTCAATGAAGACAATATTGGTGACTGCATTTTTTCATCACATTGTGATGCTCACAGTGCATCTATTGAGGCTCGGAAACATGCACAGGCTGTTGCCACAACTCAGGAAACTGCAAAACCACTTGAAAATTCTTTAACATCAGACCACCTTCCCATAGCACCTGCCTCACTAGTGCCTGCAACTATTGATGAATCTGATCATGAGACTATTGTTAACAAGCCACGATGCAAAACTATGCAGGAGAAAACTCAAGATATTGATGAATTTTTTGATGTACCACAAAAGTGTGATGGAAAGATTCATCGCCGATGCAAGTTATGCATGTGAGAGTGTAGTCTTTTACAATTCATGATTAACTAAATTTTTATGACAGGAAACAAGGTGGTTGAGAATGTAATATTATCAGTCAAGTAACAACGCTCCATTGTCATATTCAGTCAATAACTAGTCATTCAGTATGTTGTTTTAGTCTTATATTTTGTCTATTTTTACTGATCTTGGTTTCTACAGAGACTCTATCACAAGTGGTGTGACAAGAACAACTTTGAGTCAAAGCTTCCTAAAGATGTCAATGCTCACAAGGCAGCTCAAGAGGCTGAGCATGAGAAGCAGGCCACACTTGATCCTCACTTACACCAATCTGGACCTCAAGAAAAAGTAATCAAGTATTCAGATAAGCTATTTTGCAATGTTGCCATAGAATGGTTGATTGCAACAAATCAGGTATGCTACTTGTCTTAAGTTGCAAAACCAGTTTCTTTGATAGTTCATTTGATTTTGACAGCCAATTTTGGCATTAGAACATCCCAAGTTTCATGAAATGATTAACATTGCCTCTCACGCTACAGATAGTATCAAAATTCCAGGCAGGAAAGCAACATGAGAATGTATAATGGATATGTTTAAAAAGAATTTGGTGGATCTTCAGTGTTCTCTGAATGTTTGTGAAGTTTACTCATTATTATATACTGAATTATATCTGACTCATTTGGCTTTCAGCTAGAGTGATGCTGTTAAAGGTGAGGTCAGCTTGAGTTGTGATGGCTGGCAAGCTGGAAATCAGAACGCTTATTATGCTGTCACTAGACAATGGATTGAGGAAGTATCTCCTAGCATTTGGGTGGCTAAAAGCACTCTTTTGGGCTTCACATTAATGAATACTGCTTATGATGGGGTTCGACTTGGACGAGCTCTCTTTAAAATTGTCCAGCATCTTGGAATTGAACAGAAAGTAAGATTTTATTCTTTTTTTGTGTGCTTTTATAACTGATGTCATATAAGATTGGATGGGTTACTTGTGACAATGCTTCAAACAACTTGACAATGCTTCAAAACTTTGTGGAACATCTTAATTCCTGTGAGTCTTGCAAGACTCAAAAAATAAAGCAATGGGAATGGAAAGCACATCATATCCAGTATTCTTTCTATCTGCTTCAGTTTTGCCTGATTATTTATTTATTTTGGTTTATAGATGCCTTGCGCATGTCATCAATCTCGCCACTCAAGCTGTAATTGGCACATATAGTCCATCAAAGCACTATAATCCAGCCAATCCAGAAGAACATGAACTAGATATTGAAGGTCAAAGCTGTGATGTAGTTGGGCTTGTTCGTGCAATTGTAGTTAAGGTAATTTTTGCATCAATTTGTAAAATAATATACTGATATCATAATATCTTGATTAGGTGCAATCATCAGCAAAGCGGAAGGCAACCTTCCTGAAGCTTCAGAGCAATAACAAGGACAGGCTAGAAAAGCAGCCCATTACTCTTCTCATAGACATGAAAGTCCGATGGTCCTCGACTTTTGTCATGCTGCAACATGCTGAGAACTTGAAAAAGGTATATATTCATACATTTGATATGATGCAACGTCTTATACTATTATAGTATATTAATACATTTATTTGGGACATCTTTCATGATGAACCCAGTATTGAGAAGCAGGCAAAAATGGTCACTTTAAGGCTTTCTACAGAGGAATGGGTGCATGTGAAGAATCTCGTGAGACTTTTACAGGTACAACACTTCTAACCTGTCATTCTTGTACTGATCATTTCTTAGTTTGCCAATAATGCCCAGCAGGCATTCTCTGCAGAGGGTGCTCCTACACTCCACAATGGTCTTCCTGCACTGGAGGCACTGCATGAGGCATGGTCAAAGCATTGTAATGTTGTACAATATTCCGAGTTTTGGAATGCACTCAAGGCAGGTATTAAGAAGATTGAGGAATATTATAAGAAGACAGCAGAATCTCATGCATATACATTTGCTATACGTGAGTATAAACCAGCTTATTGATTTTTTCATCATTCTTATAAGTATTTTAGTTCTTGACGCTAACACAAAGATGTTCTATTTTAAGAATCACTGGTCTAAAGAACTTCAAGCTGAGGTTCTGAAGAGTGCAGAAATGATTGTAAGTCTTGATTTATCTCTTGATAATTCCTTCTAACAGTTTTTTAGTTCAAAGAGCGCTATGAAGAAATGTATGGTGGATCTGGAGTACCTCGTCGGAAGCCCATGGCCAGTGCATCAAAGATTGAGTGTCTTCTTGCAGAGAATTCAAGTGACATTGAAGATTTCGAGGACAATGATCTAGCTATGGAGTCAGAGCCATGGTGTTATGAGTTTAACCAGTATTTGAGCTCTATTGACATTGTTCCTGAGGGAATGCCCCTTGTTTGCTGGTGGAGTGTACGTACTTTTCTTATTCAACTTGATTTTTGAGCTCACAAAATACTTTTAGATGAGCTCTCAACGTATTCCTGTCTGGGCCTCACTTGCTCGTGATCATCTTCCAATTTTAGCGTCTTCAGTTTCTAGTGAGCGTGCCTTTTCAGCAGCTGGTATTACAATTAGCAAATGTCACAATCGGCTTCATGGTAATGTTGTAGAGGCACTTCAGTTTTTGAAGTGTGCCTTACAATCTGACCTTCTATTTCGTGAACCTGCACCATCCTCAGTTCTTGAGACTGAACTCAAAGCTGTAGATGATGACAGTGACCTGGATTGGGAGGATATTGAGGAACAAAAACCATGGGACACCTTGATAGATGTAGATGATGGTGACAATGATATGTAGTTTCAAATTATATAATTTTGGCTACCTATACTTACTACAAGCCGCAGCTTGGGCCCAAGCTGAGCCAGGCCAGGCCTGAGCCCCTCCTAAAGCCTGGCTTTGAATTTGTACAAGCCTGAGCTTCATCAGGCTGAGCCCAAGCCACAGCTTTCAGGCCGAGCCGGGCCCTGCACAACACTAGTCCATTGTCCACAGATCTCATCAGAAGGGATGGAATAAACTGCTTTCCAATGTCGACAACAATGACTATTTTGATGACCTTGATTCTGATTAGAAAAAAGTATATTATATACTTATGCACACACATACTATTAATCCGCTATACAATACGTTTTGTCTGCCAAAGCCATGGCTTGGCCCAGAGATGAGTATGGGCCAGGGCCACCTCAAGCCAGGCGGGTGTTGAAGGAAACAATGTCTGACTTTGGTAACACACGTCATATTCTCGTCATTCATTGCGTACGCCCATACATGCTTTATAATCCTTTGAATTAACATACTTACTAAAACATATTCTTATGTTATATCGGCTCCACTTATGTCTCACAATTGAAAATCTATTTAAGCCTACTCGTATCCTGAAGTTCGAACTATCTCTTATCTTCGAACTTCAGGTACGCATTTGTACATTACTGTATTTTTAACCATCTCTTATCTTCGAACTTCAGTCTATTGAAACTTGTATTATCGTACTTCAATAAATCTATATGGCTTTGCTGCGACAGGTTATGGGCCCCGATGACTGCAAATCTACTTCTGAGACTTTACAGTTCTCGAAGTTTAACGGTGCAAATTATCATGTATGTTCGGACAATATGCAATCTGCCTTATTGGCCAAGTCCCTATGGGGAGTTGTGTCTGGCCGTGACAAATGCCCTATTAAACCTCCCGACGACTATCCCGGTTGCTTAACTACCACCTGTCCTACTGACGACAGCCCTTCAAAGGTTGTGCAGAAGGAAGGCCAGGAACTTTGTAATGTTATGCAATCGAAAGGTTATGTAGCCTGGGAGCAATCTGTTGAAAAGTACAAACGATGGCTGAATAAAAACAACGCCGCCGTTGGATTAATTCAAAGTGCTGTCGAGTATACCCAGCGCAAATTAATCATTGGCATTAGAGATTTGAAGAAGTTATGGGATCATCTTCACAAGACCTTCGTTGATCAGCAGGGCGGGATGAATATCCATTACTATTATCAACAACTTTATGCCAAGAAATGGGATGGACACTCATCCATTTCCGACCATATCGGCTTCTATCTCAATATACGCCGACGATTCATCGACACTGGCCATAAAGTTGACGACAATACTATCATCAATGTGATTTTCTTATCCCTGCCCAGAATCCCTACATGGGAAATGGTCAAACAAAATTTGCTCCACCATGGTGACGCTCTTACTCTCAATAGTGTTGTAACCGAGCTGTTGCTCGTATACGAACAAATGATGCTGGAAGAAAGCTCAACCTCAAAAACTCTAGCCTTTGCTGTTCGAGATAACGCCACATCTAGTGGGAGCAATCAACAAGATGTTCGAAACGCCAAGAAAATCAAGCCTAAAGTCAAAAGAGAACCAAAGCCTAACGACATCTGTCATAATTGTGGAGAAAAGGGTCACTGGAGTCCGAAATGTCCAAAGCTGAAGAAATCCAAAAATCTCGGCAATGCTAACCTAGTGGTAAATAAACATGAAGAGCCTCGTGAAGTCGGCAAAGTACTTATGGCTTCCGGTAATGGTATGCCTTCAGGATTGTTATTGGATAGCGCAGCGTCCTGTCACATGCTGTCCGACCGAGAATGGTTCTTCAAGTATCGTGATGCCAAAAATCAATATATTTCAGTAGGTGGTCTAAACAGGCTTACCGTTGCTGGGATTGGATCCATAGCTATTCGCACCAACATCACTGACAGGACAAACGATATTTGACTTGATAATGTCTTGCACATTCCGAATCTTGGTGCGAATCTCATCAGCCTTGGCTTACTACAGTGGGCGGGTGCCACGATCAATGGATTTTGTTTTGGACTTAGTCTATCCTGGCAAGATCGTGAATTTATGCGAGCAAATCTAATTGGCTCTCACGGCACCCTATATCGGATTGACTGCATGTTCATCGGAACACTCGATGGACATACCGCATACATTGCCAGTAAATCGACAATGCGCTTGTGGCACCGTCGTCTGGGTCATATCAGTCCTAGGGTAATCAAAATGATGGCCGATAAGCAGCAAGTCTCCGGACTAAAGATTATCTTACCTGGAGAGTTCGATCGTTTGTGTAGTGGCTGCATGGAAGGAAAGTCCACTCAACCTCCTTTGCCTGAAATCAGCACTAAAGAGTACGAACTGAATGAGCTCTTGGTAATTGACTTGGTAGGCCCGATGAACGTACCCACCTGGGACGGCAATTTATATGCCCTCGTGATTGTTGAAGTGAGCCGTCAATATCCGACCGGTAGACTGCTCAAGCGCAAGGAAGAAACGTGCGATGAAGTTTGCGTTGTCGTTGCCCGACTGGAGAGACAGACTGGTGGACTTGTCAAAATCATTCGAGCTGACAACGGCATGGAATTCATCAACTCGGTGATGAACGAGTTTTGCGCTAAAAATGGTATAAAGCACGAGACAACTAACCCATATCGTCCTCAGCAGAACGGTATTGCTGAGCGGGCAATTGCAGTCCTAATGGAGATGACTCGAAGCATGCTACATGCTGCCAGAATGGACTTACGATATTGGGGAGAAGCCTTCATGTATTCCGTATACATACGGTCCATCACTCCGACGTCTGCTCTAAAAGGTAAAATCCCTTATACTGAATGGAGCAGGACTGGTGAAAAACCAGACGTGTCACATCTTTGAGTTTTCGGATCGTACGGATGGGCTCACGTTCCAAAGGAAGTCAGGCGGGGTAAACTCGAGTCTCGTGCTGTACGCGTGCGAATGTTAGAATGGTGGGCGGATGAAACAAAAGGTTATTGCCTTGAAGACCTCGAGAATGGGAAGTTAATCACATCGCGAGACGTGCAATTTTACGAGGACGACGTACCAAGCGAGCTGGCTCAAGTCGACGCTACCTCCGATCGGCAAACATCTGAAAGAGTCAATGACTTGATCAATACAGAGGTATATCCTGATGACAATGTCCCTCGAAAAGTTTTCATACCTGCCCAATCCTCCGATTTAAGTCAATTAACCGAAGGAGATGATAACTATGCCAGTGCCTCAGAAGGTAGCACCCCTACAGAAGAATTGACTTACCCATCACGTCCAGTGACTCCCACTCAAACTTCAGAAATACTCAAGACTCCTCCCGCCCCTCGAAAATCGAAGAAATGGGATAATTTGCCTAGTCGAGCCTTATCCACTCGTGAACGACAATTGCCAAAGAGGTATGTTCAAACCGAGGAAGATATCAATGAAGAAGAAAGTGAACATTCTGCTCTTGTCGCGATATCCGGACCTGACGTTGACACCGCGTTAACCTCTACCGATGCCGATGAATGGAGAAACGCTATCGACACTGAATATAATCAGCTAGTCAAACGAGGTGTGTTTAAAATTGTCGACAGCTTACCTCCAGGCAAAAGGGCAATCGGAAGTAAAGTTGTCTTAAAAGAGAAGTTTGATGAGCATGGCAATCGGGTTAAGTATAAGGCTCGAATCGTTGCCCAAGGCTTCTCACAGGTGCCTGGTATCGACTACACTGATACCTTTTCGTCAGTGGCGAAGTTCACATCCTTGCGAATATTCTTGACGGTAGCTGCAACTCTTGATTACGAAATACATCAAGTTGACGTCATTGGCGCTTACCTTGAAGGTGATCTGGACGAAGAAATATACATGAGACCACCAAAAGGAATTGGTAACGGCGAGTACTGGAAACTTGTGAAAGCCATTTACGGTCTAAAGCAAGCAGGACGGAAGTGGAAGGAGAAACTACACGATATTCTTCTATCCCTAGGTTTCAAGCAGTCTCGCACAGATGACTGTCTATATATCTTGCGATCTAAGGGAAAAATTATACTGATGGTCCTTGTCTACGTTGACGATATGGCGATTGCTGGAAGACACCTGAATCGTATTATTTCGTTCAAAAAGGACCTCGAAAACCACTTCGATATCACTGATCTCGGCAAAATTCACTATATATTGGGACTACGGGTCGTTCGTAATCGCAATCTTCGTGCAATTTATCTTAACCAGACCTCTTATATCGATTCGATGCTGGAACGTTTTGGCATGACTGACTGTCATCCCGTCACAACACCCCTAGCCACGAACCAGCATCTATCGACCTTACAATGTGCAACGACCCCAGCCGAACGTCAAGCATATAATTCATTTGCTAATGGATTAAATTATCCTTCGCTAGTTGGATCCTTATTATACGCTACTCAGACTCGTCCCGATATACAATTCGCCGTTGGTCAAGTTGCGCAGTTTCCAAATAACCTGGGGATCATTCATCTTACTGCTTGTAAGCGAATCTTGCGCTACCTCAAAGGCACAAAAGCTCTTAGTCTTCAACTCGGAGGATTACAGTCCGGCGATATAAAATTAATCGGTTGGAGCGATGCCAATTGGGCACAAGACCAGTACGACCGGAGGTCCGTGAGCGGTTGGTGCTTTAGTCTCGACGGAAGTATGATATCTTGGTCATTGAAAAAGCAAGTTGTCGTTGCAACCTCGACTGTCGAAGCCGAATATATCGCCTCTTCTAATGCCACTAGAGAGGCTGTATGGCTTCGCAATCTTCTTAACGACCTTGACTTCCGCCAAGCTGACGCCACTATTATCTATACGGATAGCACAGGGAGTATCGCTCTTTCAAAAAATCCAGTTTGTCACTCACGAGCTAAACACATCGATATTCGATATCACTATATTCGCGAACGCATCTCAAAGGGAGACATAAAGTTGGAACAGGTTTCGACACACGAAATGATCGCAGACACCCTTACGAAGGCTTTACCTCGTGAAAAATTCGAGAAATATCGCATTAAACTTGGCATCGTGCTCCCTCCGTCTGCATCGAGTGGGAGTGTCGAAGGAAACAATGTCTGACTTCGGTTACACGCGTCATATTCTCATCATTTATTGCGTATGCCCATACACGCTTTATAATCTTTTAAATTGACATACTTACTAAAACATATTCTTATGTTATTGCGGCTCCACTTATGTCTCACAATCAAAAATCTATTCAAACTTCCTTGTATCCTGAAGTTCGAACTATCTCTTATCTTCGAACTTCAGGTACGCATCTTTACATTACTGTACTTTTGATATCTCTTATCTTCGAACTTCAGTCTATTAAAACTTGTGTTATCATACTTCAATATAACTATATGGCTTTGCTGTGACAATACCTCAGTGCTCACTGGTCAACTATGGCTCAATGAAATTCTTTCAGGCCATCCTCAATGTTTTCAAGAGCAAATGGGCATGTCTTGGACGGTCTTTTGGAAGCTGTCAAATGAGCTTCAGCTGAACCATGGCTTGAGGGATAGCTGAGGAATTACGGCTGATGAGCAATTGGCTATATTCCTATATTTTGTTAGGAATGAATCAGTTTCCTGGCTTCTACAGGAGCAATTCCAAAGATCTGGCTCCACCATTTCTATGTGAGCAGTCAGAGCTTATCCTGAGTGTTACTGACTTGTTACTACACAGGTATATTCACAAACTTACAAAAATGTTCTGTGGTTCTTTTTATCGGAAATATGTTAAACCAATGCCAGCCAACCAAGTTCCGTACTCTATTTTTCATAATCCCAAACTCTATCTATTCTTTAAGGACTGCCGTGGTGCAATTGATGGTTCTAGTATTGATTCTTGGGCGAGTGAGCTGGACATTGCACGCTACTGCAACTGCAAAGGCCAAACATCTCAAAATGTCCTTGCTGCATCAGATTTCTTTCTGAAATTTATATATATATTGGCAGGATGGGAGGGTAGTGCTGCAGACTCCCGTGTTTTTGAATATGCTTGCTGACAGGATTTGCAGCTTCCCTCTGGATGTTTTTTTCTAGCAGATGCTGGATTTCCACTCTGTGATATGATGCTTACACCATACCGTAGAGTCCGATACCATCTGCAAGAGTGGAAATGAGGCAATCAGAGGTATGTTGATCTTTGTTACAAGCTAAATAACACTGATGAATCTTCTAAATGTCAAAATCATCAAGAACTTTTCAATTTATGTCATGCACAGGCCTGCAACGTTATCAAGCGGGTATTCGGAGTTTTCAAGTGACGATTTGCGCTTGCAGTCTCAGCCCCTGAGTACAGCACCAAGTTACAATCAAGATTCATCTGTGCTATGGGTGCGCTGCACAACTTTATTCATATTCATGAACCAACAGATGAAATTACTCAAGAGTCTGAAATAATGCTACAACACAATTACTCAGCACTTCTTGCAATGGAGCGGGCACTGTCTACATCATCACATGGCACCAATACATCAAATGACACACCATTCAACTCACCTCAAGAACATCAATGGATCGGAGGGGACATCACTGCAGCAGAACGTCAAAGGGCATCAGAGCAGTGAGATGAAATTGCACAGGCAAAGTGGGAACATTATTAGGCTAAACTACATGCTCAAGGAGAACTGTAATAATGTAAGTAACATAGGCAAAGGAGTGTGATAATTAAATGAATGTATGGAAGGATCAGATGGTGGAAAGGGTATATAGGAGGGGTATGTCAGGTTCCGCTGAGTCGGGGGCTTTCCAGGAAAGCAACACCCTTACAATGCGGACTTGACCTACGGATACTCGGGTATCTGGAACTCTGGGGCTGGGACTCCGGGGTTCAAGACGAGGACAGGGGTAATCCCAGGAGAGGGGACTAAGTCTGGGGGTTTTGGGGTCGAGAGTAGCTGAGGGTTGG
>QFEW01012187.1:0-11611 GCA_003316525.1 Termitomyces eurrhizus
CTTTCTGCACATCTCGCACCTATGTATAGCACTCTATCAAGGAAACCTAAAAGACTGGACACTATAAAACACCTACTTCATACAAACATTTGCAACCGCCTTCAACCCGACCCGATCTCCAATCTTCACCGTCCCGGCGTCACTATGCTCCCCAATCGCTACGACACGTCCAACACCTTCGTGCCCACCTATGACTGGTAGGATAGACTTCACCTGTCCTTGCCAATCTCCCTGCTTGAGGTGTAAATCTGAATGGCACACGCCTGAATACTCCATCTTGACGAGACATTCGCCTGGGAGAAGTTCAGACGACTGTTTCACGGGATGGTCATCCTTGAAGATGTATTTCTCTCCTGGACCGTTGAGGATCGCGGCTTTGGCTGTTTTGGGAATCGAGAGGTCCCTGCTCGCCATGGATGTCTGCGCCTAAGAATTTAGGTTCGAAATAAACATCAAGTCCTGAGTGTTTAAACATGAAAGAATAAAGCTGCGTGTGAGAGAGAAGTCACGAATGGGATTGTAGGAGACCCGACGGCTTTTGTTGCTCATGATTCTACGAATGGTCTTGGCTGATCATGTACTGGAGACATATGGATTTGACAAGTTGATCTAGTCATCTGACTGGCCTGAGGACTTGGCTGACAAAGTGATAAAAGACCAGGGCAAGTGTTTCTGATATTTTCTCACAAGGGCTTGAACATTGTCGAGCACGGGCAGATTTTAGACACGCGTCAAACCCCCGGGGGTTGAGGTAATTAGGAGAGCAAAGCAGAAGTCAAGAAGTCTCAGACACCTGCTGTCAGCCAGTCCCTATGGAGAATATTATCCAGCTCGCAGACCAGAGAGTGACGTAGTGGGCTGACGAAAAAAGAAAGATCATCGCGCAGTCGTCATGTACATTTGCTATACATAGTATACTGTATTCTCTGTGCTGAAATATGTTTGAAAGAATTTCACAGCTCTAAATTAATTTGCTATGAGTTTGAAGAAATAGTCAATTTCCAGAATATTATGGCTGACATAATAAAATTTATGTTTTGAACATTGATGTTAATGGTATGTATTTTATGACAACATATAACATATTAAAAGCAAAAGATACCATTGCTATTGATTCTTGTTGTTAATTCTATGTACTCACTGAAAAGTCTCCAAGGAAACTGATAAGTCCATCAAGTGCTTGAATCTTGTCATCATCATCATCTTCAACTTCTGGAATACCATCATCAATTTCCATCTGACTATCCAAGTTTCTCACTTGCTCCACAACCTTGGAACTCTGGGCTGTTGGATCTACTTGCATTGATCCCTTTGTTACTCCAGGTCTAGGCTCACCAGTGAATCCATCAAGTGAATATATTTGTGGTATCCTTCAAAGAAGATGTGTGTTAATACAATGTTACCATGTGATAAAATCTTCTACTGCTCCATGTATTGGCAGATTATTATTTTGGATGTCCATAAGTCAGTTAGTGAACTGTTTTCTCTTCAGCAAGAATAGAAGTGTGCAGGTGGCAGACTTCCACATTGCATCAAATAATCTCCTCATATGCACGTTGAATTTTCTGATACTTCTTCATCATCTCACAGATGACAGCCTTTGCCTATGGCTTCTCACAGATGTCATGATTTATTTTTTTTTTTTTTTTTTTATTTTATTTTATTTTTTTTTGGTGGTATCACAGCAGTCTGCTGACCGTTCACATAAGTCAACCTCTTACAGACTAGGATAAATGCGATATATCGCTTTTTCATTTCAATTCTATTTCGTTCCCTCGGCTATGGGCCACCCCATTGGAAATGCCTTTATGCACAAAGTGTGGGACTCGCTAACCAATACCCACTAAAACCACAGTCAATCTTCTCTAAAGCCTGAGAGGTGATATGTCTCCCTGCACTAGGTTTGCCCATGTCTTTGCTGTCAGCCCGGGCTTGTATGCCTTCTTACCGAACCTATCTCCATCTGTTGCTAGGCAGTCAAGCTTTATTTGTCGTGTGATTGCAGCTCTTATTCTCTGTACTACTTCTTTGTCGGTGAATGTACATTCCGGGTCTGATTCTCTTGATATTCTCCATTCACATCTTAGTTTCCAAATTAAGTAAGTAGCTTCAGATGTAACTATCTTCCTGAATCGATGTTTCCCTTTGTCACCTTTTCTCTTCCTTATAGTGAGTGCACATCTGAGCTGGTCACCTAGAGATGGTTTAGTGAAGGGTAGTCCTTTCTTTTCATGTAGCGCTCCGACAAAGTTCCATACTACCTTCGACCCAATGCGGTGCACTCTGTTAGGATATGTTCGATTGTTTCCGTTGCTCTGCACTGTGGGCATATTGCCCTGTCTTCGTAGTCTTTTATGTTTTCCCAGAAACTTTCCACCTTATAGGAGTTATGCATCGCCCGCCACAGGAAGTTTCTGGCTTGGCGGGTAAGGTCTTTGTCCCTTAGGGACATCCATATCTGCTCATCCGTTGGGAGGTTGCCCAGCCTCTCTTTTGCAGCCCACCTTGTCATATCGAGGTGTGTAGTGGTGCCTTTTTGCTGCGGTTTTGGGTACCTTTCTATTATGCCTTTGTACGCTGTGGCTTGTGTTAGCCTTGCTAATTTTGCGCCTTGGATGTTGTATCCACGTGGCCTGGACAGAATTATTTCATCTGGGGTTATCTTGTGGGCCCCTAGACTTGCAAGTCTATCCGCTTCCTCATTACCTTCAATCCCAGTGTGACCCTTCACTTTCTCTAGCATTGTGATTCCATTTCTCTTCCGAAGAGTTGCTACTATCAGCTTCATTATTTCTTTGTTTGCTGTGCCAATCCAGCCTTCATTTTCTCGCTTTTCCAGATGCGTGGTCAAACTATCAATTGTAATTTGTGAGTCACTCCTTATCAGGATCGCTTGGGCATCTGGTGCCGTTTGCGCTGCCACTAGTATGGCTACTGATTCCCCAGCGTTGTTTGTTTGGGCCACACAATCCCGTAGATGGATCGCTTGATTGCGGGAGTCATCGGGGCCAAACCAAACTCCAGCTCCGGCTGCTGGTTTTCCTTCGTTATCCTTAATGCATGATCCATCGGTGTAGATTGTTACTATATCTGGTGGGAGTTGCGGTGCCCTCTCGTACACTATTTGTTCACTGGCTGTTACATCCAGCTTCGCAAAGACCCTGAAACCTTCTTTAAGAGAACCTCTCGTGGTGAACTCTGGGTTGAACACTCTTCTGTTCTCGTCTTGTGTGAGTTCCTCCTCCTCTTCCATAATCTTTCTATTTATCTCGGGGGTATTTAGGCTCTATTTCTCCCCCAGTTTTGCTGTATAATTCCTAGCAATTTTGCTACATTTATGTGGATTCCCACATCCCCCACTTCTCAGGTCTTTACATGTTCGGCATGCACAGTTTTTTCTGGCTTTGTGCAAGGGCGGTGCTTCGGGACCTAGGGTGTTCCCCAGGCTCACCATATCTCCTACTGTGCATATTTTGTGCATTTTCTTCATACACAGCATAGATACAGTATTTATTCCAAGATACTTTTCCTGTGCCAGACCAATGTGGAACCAGGCCGGCATCTGACTTCTTAATTCGTTGGCTAGGATGAGGGGCTGGAAAGTCACATCATGTTTCTTCATTATCTGAAGCATTTTCAATATTTGTGCTGGTAGACCGCCCTCAGCTGCTCTCGTACTTATTTTTGTATTTTGGAGAACAAAGTTTGTTAGGGCTTCTTTGTCGTGACCCTGTTTATTTGCGATCTTTGAGTTTATGACTTTGTCGGTCAGAATTGCCCATCTGAGGCGTTCTTCATCGAACTTCAGATACCTCTGTGCCTTCATGATCTCTATTGCTTCGTTTCTTGCTCTCAAGTCCAGCACTTTCCTTCCACCCTCTTTTAATGGTAATCTCATGGTGCTCAACCCTATTGTCTGTCGTGATTCACTATTCCACAGGAACTCACGTATCATTTTTGTCAATTGGTTTTCTACCTGTTTCGGCATGCCTTGGACTCGTGTTCTGTACTGGGTACGTCCGCCTACAACCATGTTTATTATCAGTCTCCTGCCTTCTAATGTTGGCTTCCCCTTATTCCATCTTTTCAGGTCTCTCGTTATTGTTTTGACAGTCGGGGTCCATACGCTCACGCTATCGACTTTGTTCCCTATAAGAGCGCCCAGAAGACGCATCACCTCTCCGTCCGCCGCAATCTTGATCTTGTCAGGTATAGTCTGGCTCGCATTCTTTGGTTTACGCATGCTAATCATTTCTCTCCTGTGTTCAGCTGTGCCAATCGGAACAATTACTGTCTTTAGTATGTTAAATCTCGCTCCTGATGCGGCACACCAGTCTCTCAGCAGCTTCTGCAGGTCTTTAAAATTGTCGTCTTCATCTAGGTACACCATAGTATCATCTGCAAAGAGCGTGGCAATTAGTCTCTCTAGTCCATCTCCCATGTTGATTCCTTTTAGTTTTGAGGATCTTAGCATTTGTGCTAGGGATTCGATTGCAATATTGAACAGGAGGCACGACAGTGGATCCCCCTGGCGCACTCCCCTCATTACCTTATATGCTTTACTCGTTTCTCCGTTCAGAATGACTTTTGTGTATGCATCGCTGTATAGTGCCTTTACCGTGTTTATAAATTCTATTGGAAGCCTGGCTTTCTTCATTGCCTTCCACAGGAAGGGGTGTAGAATCTTGTCATAAGCCTTTTCTTGGTCTAGACATACGATCATTCCGTTCTTTTCTGTTAGCTCACACCAATCTATTGTGATTCGAGCTAGTTCTGTCTGATCCTCAATTCATCTTTTTTTCATGAAGCCGGCTTGATCATGGTGAATTATATTCGATGCTACGTCGCTCAACCTCATGGACAAGGCTTTTGTCATTATCTTATAATCCGTATTCAATACTGTGATAGGGCAGTAGTTTGCAATATCTGTCTTATCCCCTTTCTTGTATAGCGGACACATCCACCCTTCGGCAAAATCGGTTCCCTGCTCCAGACCGTTTGTTTGAATATCTTGGAATACTTTAGTCAGTGCTGATGCCACGTCAAAACCCAGTTTCTCTTCTTTCTGGGCTTCCTCATAACGTAGTGTGAGTTCTTTTCATAACTCATGTACTATTCTATCAAGGCCCGCTGCCTTCCCATTTTGTAATTTGTTAATGGTGTTCTCTACCTCCTTCTTTGTGATCAGGGTACTTAGTGTGTTCCTTTGCTCCTCATCAAGCTTTAACTTAACCTTTGACAGTACTTTTCTCATTTTCCTCCTATGGTCACCTCAGTTCGCTGGGACGTCTACTTCCTGTAGCTTTTTGTGGTGCTCTTTTGCTATTTCCGCCATTTTTTCTGATCTCCGTTCTAGGTTGTTGTTATTCAGACTCAGTTTCTGCAAGGCAGGAATGCTGTCCCTTGTCTTTTGTTCTTTATTCAAATTGATCCAGGGTTTTGTCACTGTTTCTCCATATAAGAAGTACGACGTAGCCACAGTGTCTCTAGCTCTCGCAAAATGCTGTGTTTCCAAATCCTTAATTCTCTCATTGAGTATGGCTGCTTCTTCTCGTTTTGGGTCTCATCTACAAAGGCATTGTTTAGGATTCTTCCGCGGTCCCTCCTTAAGGCTTCAATATCACGTAGTATTCTAGGTTTAACCTCCTTTGATCTTTCTCTGATGGCCTTTAGTATATTTTCTTTGAAGACTTTGTCCAACTGTTGCAGGTTCTCCCGTTCTGTCCTATTTTCCTTGCATCTTTCTAGTCTTTCTTGGTGTTCAATACCCAGTGCTTCGATCCTGTCCATGAGCTCAATGTCCTTTAATAGTTGTATCGGCATAGCGTACCTGCCTTCCCCAATATACGGTTGCCATGGGTCCAGCAGTGCCATCGAGATCATTGAGTGGTCAGTATTTATACCGGTTCTTTTTATTTTCCAATTCCAGCTGCATTTCAGCAGGTCCTCCTTTAGGTATATTCTGTCTATCCTCGATTGTATGGGTCTATTGACCATTTGGTATGAGAACTCTATTGTTGTTGGGTTTTCTCGTCTCCAACCATCCACAACATCAAGGTGGGTCTTTGGTGATATTAGTTCCTTTGTGGCTCCTGCATGGTCTGCATGCGCTGGCAGCCTGTCTACAGCCTCTTCTACTATATTCATATCTCCCATCATTATGCTCGGTTTCGGGAGGCTTGGTCTTATGGTCCAGTGTGATTTCAGTTTCCTCCAGAATGCCTCATTTTCCTTAATTTTGTTTAGTGCATACACGTTTAGGCAACTCATAATTCGCTCTTTGAACCACGGTATTTCTAATATTAACGCTCTTCCTGGAATTAACTCTTGTGATCTGGCTTCTCACCATCTTGTGGTCGGTTTATTCAGAACAAAGGCCACCCCCATGGCGTTGGGGTGATCGGGGTCAGCGCTCGTAATTATGCTCATTTGCCTTTCAAACAGTTCCTCAATACTTTCTTTCTGACTACTGCTTACGTGGGTTTCTTGCAACGCTAGTATATCTATTTTCTCCTCTCTCATCAATTGTCGCATCTCATGCCACTTCAATATTGTCGAGGTGGAGCTGCTGCCTTTTATATTTAAAGACGCAACTCTTAGTGCTCCTCGCTTACTTTTCCCCTTCCCTAAGGTCACAGGTTGTGGGTTGTCCCCTCCTCCTGTTGTTTCCAGCCCCTCCTCAGAAAGAGTCTGTGTGAGAGACTCGTTCATCTGGAGCTGGGTGTGCCGCGATCCATCACCAATCCCTCCCAGGCTATTGTCAGAGTCATGGATGATGGTTGGGCCGTAGTCTCCTCCAGCTTGGGCGGGGAGTTGTCCGTTACTGATACTTAAGCTCCTTGTGTGTAATTCTTCTCTAGTTATGACAGGTGGTGGTTGTTGGGCAATGTTTGGGTATATAATACCTTTCCTTTAGCAGGATTGCTGCACGGCACTGCCCATTGTAAATACGACTGCTGCCTGGACTTACCTAGCCCAGCCAGGGGGTCCATTTAAGATTACCTGTCATTCAAAAACCCAGTAAATTCATCTTAAAATTCCGACCCTTGTTCGCCGGTTTGTTTTTCCATAGAGATTGTTATGCGTCAAGGGAAACTATTCATTTTTATCATTGTATTCTAGAGTCGACAGTACAATCATTTATGTTCCTGTCTACCACCGCTGGGGCCTGGAATCTGGCTACCATTCCTCCAGCTCTCAGCACGACGTTCATTCCTGTTTTTGTCGGTATGATAGGTCTTTTCCCCTCGACTCAACGTTGCGAATTCCACGGTTTCTTCAATCTTACCCACTGTTTTGTTCCCAAACCAGCCCTCCAATGATGCGTAGGAGCACTGCGTGGGGTTGTGGTCTGCTCCCTTGCACAGGTAACAGTGGAGTTGGAAGTTCTCATCTACAAGCGTTGCACTGCTGCAGTCCATGTCGACGAATTTTGCCTCCCTTATGTGTTGTATCAAAATGAAATAATTTGTCCAGGTAAGCGGTGGGGTTTGTTTAAAAAACACGTTCCAAATCGGTTTTCTAGGTCTGCCGGTAGTCGAATGTTCCACCGTATCTGCTTCTTTAACCAGCCTGACCACCAGGGATTGTATAATTTCGATCGCCGGACTCATGTCGTGTAGCAAGGTCTCGTCATCAACGAGCCTACTCTTGAGAAGACCTATTGTTGACTCGTCGCCTGCTAGAGTTCTCCTTACAATATCCATGGCCGTCTCCTCCGACTCCTGTATTGCTGCTGGGGATCGTATGCTGAGGGTAAAGCCCTCGATCATACACAAGAAACTGGGTGTGGGTGGGCAGTATGGGAGGAAAAAAACAGACGCTTTCGGCGTTGACATGATGGGGTGTGCCACCAACACATTATATGCTGCTTTGGAGATATCTGATATTAAGAAGTGGTACGGGGGTTTATATCTGTCATTGCTCCTACGCTTCAAACTTATTTCTTTCTCCTGCTGAGGAGTGGATAGTCTAGCCCTCTCCCCAGTCATCTCCTTGATAAGTTCCTTGATTTTTTCACTCGTGGTCATAAGGTCTGCCATATTGCTTGCCTGCCAATCTCTGACCCACAGCTTAGGTTCCGGGTATGTGTCGAAGGTTGAACCATGGGGGTGTAGAGATGTGGATGGCTGGGAAGCCCCCTATAGGCGTTGGGGTATGGGACAGGCTGTTGGGAAGCTGAGGTATCTGGTTAAGGGGGTTGGGGCTCTCCACTGCCGCTGGTACCTGCGCCTTTCCTACGTCAGAGGGCTGTTTTGTAGTACACCTGATAATCCAGGCAGGATCCTTCTTTCCTTTTTCTGCCAGGGTTGCTAGTGTCTGTAGGCTCGAGTCCCTGTTAGCACTTTCCATCGGAGAGGGGGAGGAAGGAGCATATGAATTTACTAATGTTTTGTCTCCATCGAGGTCCATTTCTTGTTCTTCTCCACTCAATATCGTCATACCGGATAAGTTTGGTGGCGGTGGGACTTTGGAGGGAGACAGATTCTGTGATTTGCCATCCAATTTGTCCATGTCTGACGTGGGTTGAGGGCTCCCAAGAAGTCTCCTTTTCCTGTTGTGACTTCTGACTCCTTTCTGCTTCTGCGGGCTGTTGGATTGTGCATGTTTACGATGTTCGCTGGTCTTAGTCATGAGCAGGGGGGAGGCAGTTTCATTGTCAGGTGCCTTTTCTTTTGTCCGGATTACGGAGGTTAGTTTACAGGCCGTTTATTGGCCCTGGGCCTTGTTTTGCCTCGCACCTGACATGTGGGCTTACATCAATATACCGCTACCCCATGAATGCTCTAATATGGTTGTCATCGAGAAAGTTCATTTCTTGTCTACGGTAGGTGAAGGGTGCAGTTCCCCCTCCCTTGGTGTTTGGGGTCGACTGGCTGTACGCCATTGTCCTTCTCGGACAGAAAGCTCTGGAGGAATATGTTGGGAGGGCCTGGCCTCTGCTACCCAGGCAGCTTCTCCTACAGGAGGGAAATGGTGCATACCGGCCACTTGTGCTTGGTAGCGGCATCAGGGTTAGTGATGCAGGTGGTGGTTCGTGGTCCTCCTCTTGGACTTCTTCAGCATAATCTATCATCAACTTTATTGTTTTAACCTGGTTGAATATGCTTCTTCTCTTCATGAAATCAGCTTGGTTTTTGTGTATTATCTCAGACACTGCTCTGGCTAGTTTATTTTGGAGTGCTCTTGTCAGCACTTTGTAGTCCATATTGAGGACTGTTATTGGCCTATAGTTCTCTATTTCTGCCCTGTCTTTCTTTTTGTATTTTGGGCACATCCATCCTCTAGTGAAGTCTGTCCTCTCTTCTATCCTATTTACTTCAATATCTTTGAAGACTAACCTCAGTGTTTTTATCAGTTTGAAACCAGGCTCTCCTTTCTTGGCTCTTTTGGTGCTTCTTTGCCATATAATCTTATATAACTTGACTGGGATACTATTTAGGCCTGGGGCTTTCCCATTCAGTTAAGAGGTTAGAGCCTTTTCAATCTTGTCTTTGGTGAGCCTTTTTGAGCCTTTTTACCAATCCTGATTTCTGGCTTTGTGAGATTTTTGCTTCTACTCTGATCATGGAAGCCTCTATGTTATTTGTTCTATCTCTATTACTTTCTGCATTAGCTTTTTGGAGGTTGTCATGGTTCCTCCTGGCCAGTTCAGCCATTTCCTCTGTTTTAGTTGTGTATGTCACACTTTCTCCCCTGCAGTTGCCTTTGTGGCTTTGAATCCAGAGTCACCTGATGACATCTCTAGGTTTTCATTCTTTGTTCTGGATCAACCATTGTCAGCACACTGTCTCTGCATACATGTAGATATTTGCTTTGGTTCCCTCTTTTTTCCGTTGTGTTTCTGCATTAGTTTGAGCTTCAGCTCTTCACCCAGGATTCCTGCTGTCATTGCTCTCTTCTTTTCATCAATGGTTTTGTCATTTAGAGTGAGCTTTATGGCCAAGTTTAGTTCTTTTATTTTCTCATCCAATGGGGCTATTACTGTCTTCAATCTTTCCTTTGCTAAGTCAACTATATTATCTTTCAGTTTCCTCCATGTAGTTTGGATTCCTGTAGGCTTTGATCCATTGTGGAGGGATATGTCTGCCATTTCTTTCTGGTGTTCTATCATTTTTTGTGCCTTCTCTGCAATATAAATATCTTCTATTTAGAAACACTGTTGCATTCTGATTATTTAAACTCTTTGAAATACCAGAAATTGTATTTTGAAATTAGTGTTGCTATTATTCATTGATTGCTCTAAATCCAAAAAAAAAAACTGTAAGTACACTAAATATAACAGCTATAAAACACTTTCAATACATTTTCAAGCATGTCTTCCAGAAAAATCATCTCTTGTATTTGAATTGCTGAAAACATTTGTCGGACTTTGGAACGAGAATTAAGCCTACATAAATATGATTAATTTATGAGTATAAAAATTTTTATAAAAGAATAAAATCTACATACGTCAACTATAGTCAATCAAATAAGTAAATGTCACTAGCTATACTTGAGCATAAGACTAGTTGACATTACCAGCATTGAGTTGGCATAGACTAGATTGATTAAAAGAAGTGAAAAAAGATGTGCTTGATGCTTATTGAACATACATTTTGCATTAATTATGAAAAAAACTAATGATTTCTTATTAGTATCAAAGCCTTTAAACATCTCATCTGAATTCTCACAGCTATAAAGAGAGCTTGTGGGAAAGAGAAAGTACTTGAATAAACCAATAGCTATAAATTAGTAGTAAACAAAAGTGTAGCAAATATTGCTTACAGTTATAAGGTTGAGAACTGCAATAATGCTGGTTATCACTCCATTTCCAACACTGCATGTTTACTTATAAGCAGCACATGATGGACTAACTGAATATACTTGCCTGAAAATTATCAGATGCTTGATTGCATTTGCAGATCTGAGGAGATTTGTGTGCATGATCTGAAGAAGTCAAAGATAAAGCTTACATTTTGAAACTACTGTAATTTCTTCTTAAAAAGAAGACAAGAGATGCACTGATAGTCAAATCACATATGATTGCCAAAATCATGGAAATTTCATATGAATCCTTTTTCCAACAATACAAGTCAGGATTTGGCATGTGTTTTGAAAAGTAAAGATCCCACATATGGCACTATGATTCTTGACCTTTCTAGTGAAGGAAATTGATACCTGTGGCAAATCTTGAGTCTCTCTCAACAATTGTGAGAAAAATTAATACAAACAGAAAAGCACAGCTTGCTTAGATTATAAGTTACAAATTTGAGTGGTATCTTAAAACTAGAGAATCAATAGAATTGACTCACTCAGACCAGCACCTAGTCATAGATGAGAGAGTTGTCTGGGAAAACAGCATCAACTTACCCAGTTGTCCAAGACATGTGGTCAACTATAAAAGTCAGAAATATTTGAGGATGTAACATCTGTCTCATGATTGAATGGCTGCATACTATTAATGCAACAAGAGGCTTCTGAAATCTATGCCTAATACTAACTGAAAGCATATGAGTAAGACATATTGTTCCAAATAATATGGCACTCACGACGATATACCCTCCATGCATAGAAGCTAATAATTTTTTTTATATTATATGATAAGCTCAAACTAGGTGATGAGCCACTC
>QFEW01012209.1:0-23213 GCA_003316525.1 Termitomyces eurrhizus
TGCGGCAAGGTTTCCGGAGCCGGTGCCGAGCCTGCCGTTGATGCGCCTAACCTGTATAGGGTCCTATCACTGTGCCATTCCGAACTCCCGGTAATCTATTCCTGAACACCCTCCCTCAGAAACTGTCTCCTACTCCCTACCCAGCATGCCCCCAGGACACACAGAACCCAGACTGACTAGACTCAACACCATCCCAACCAAGGCCGACCTGATAGCATCCAATGACTAGCCCTCTGGCTGGACCCGAACCTTAGCTGGCACATCATGTGTCCCAGACGCTGTCCTGGACCCTAATCGATCAAGCCCAAAGGCTGTCCCCATTCAATGCCACACTCCTGGTGCCACTTCCAGGCCCGGGCAATACATCGCAGCCTATTTGCATTCCAGGACCACATGACCACAGAGGACTCTCACCTGGACAATACACCGCACAGGATGAACTACATAGAGAAAGATATGGACCTCATTTGGGTGGCTCAGAGCTTATCCAGCATCAGGTATTTAACCTGTAGTTTGTAGCTCATTACGGTAGTCTTGATATTGCTATAACTCTTGTCTCTACGCTTGTTCCTCTACCTACTTGCTGAATCTACTCGTTTTCCTTCAACTCAGTCTCCTGGTCTTAAGTCTCACTTTTTCTTCTCTTCTGTCTCCTCCCAGTCTTAATCTCAGTTTCCCGGTCTTGGATTGTTCTCAATCCTTTCCCTTAGTATTTCTCCACCTTCTAGCTCTGCCTCCACCTTGTCGTGTCTCGGACTCAGCCCGGAACTCCACCTCCAGCTCTCCATGTACACTCTGGAGCACCTCTGGAGCCCTGCCAGCTATCTCCGGAGCACACCCTCAGCTTCCTGGAATTATCTGTAGATGTCGAGTCTATCTAGTAAGGACCCGCTCACAGCTGGAAGCCCCCATTGTCAGCGGAACCTGACAGACGCTTTGACAGATCCCATTGAGTGTTGAAATTCTTCAGTGTTTTATGATCCATATAAACTTCAAAGTGTGAACTCAACAGATCTGTTCTCTATTTATACAAGGCACGTATTATGGCTAGCATCTCGTGTTTGTGTGTTAGGTAATTCTTTTCCACTGGCATGAGCTGTCGCAAATCAAACACTATCAGACGCACCAATTCTCATGTCTCCTCAAATGAGAGCATAGCACCTGTTTGTCTCTTATTCGCATCACAGGTCACAAAAATCTTATTCTTCCCAGGGTTGTCATGTTCAATTGTTGTTAAACAGTCACGACCCACCACCAATTCCTTTATATCCTCAAAAGCCTTTTGGTGTTTCATAGTCCATGGAGATAAAGCAGCATTGAATTCTTTTTTTATCAAGGGCATTAACACCAATTGTGTGCTCTGTGAGAGCTGGCAGGAAAGCTGTGATATACCAAACAAGGCCTAGGAACTGTTGCACATGTTTTGCTCTCTGAGATCATGCCATTCCAGGATCTTCTCGACTTTTGAATCATCTGCTTCAATACCTCTCTCCAATAGTGATGTCCCAGAAAATCAAGTTCTGTACAGAAAAGATTGCTTTTCTTCAAGGAACAAAATAATCAGGCCTACTTTAATGCCTCCAGAATCTTTTGCATGTTTTTCTCATGCTCCTCTATTGTCCTCAACCAAATGATAATATCATTAAGGTAAACATGACAGATCTTTCTGATATATTTGTGCAATGCCAAGATGACTTGTTGCTGTTGTGTTGCAGGGGTATTCTGTAACCCCATAGGCATTACCACCTATTTCTATAACCCAAAGGGAGTCAATGTTGCTGTGTATTTGATGTCTTCAGAGTAGACCAACATTTGGAAGAACATGTTGGTAAGATTTATTTTTTTTCAGAAACGTGTATCTGGGTGTGTGCAGTCAGTGAGGATATTATCAATTCAAGGCAAGAGATAGTTATCAGAAATTGTACAAGCATTTAGACGTTGATGATCATTTACTCATCGGGGTAAGACTGATGGATCTGATTTAGGAATCACAAATGAGGGACTCGCATATGGAGATGATGATGGTTGAATCCTTCCTGCTTTCTCATGCTGGTCTATCAATGTTTTCCAGCCTTCACGGTATTTGCATGAATAAGAGTATGATCAGGCTACTATGACTTTTGCAAGAGGCTTTACTTGGATACAATGGTATATGCTTGTCGGCAATTTGTCTGCATAGAGAATATCCGGAGGGAATTGGGCTTGATACTTTTATTTTATCCTCTCATCTCTCTTCTTCAAACTCTTCTTGAATGCCAGTTCCTCAATCCTTGCCCAAATTAACCCCAATATCATTGGTTCACTCGTTGTTGTATAGTCCTTTAAATGTGCAAAACGTTGTTTTTGCTGCGGAAATAAGATGTTTAACTCCCAATATACCAGTGTCTGCAACTGTTCAGTTATGACCTGTCCTTCTCTAATCCACTCTTGCTCAGATCAGTTCTTCTTTTTCTTCATCTTACATCTGACTAATAGCTCAATCGGTGCTGTCTTGCGTGTCTCCACTGCATTGAGGGGATGTAATAAGTCAAAACTGTTCTTCTTGTCCACCATGTTCCCTCCCTCCACATCAATGACAAGTGCATTCTTCTTCAAGAAATTCAATCCCAAGGTCAGATCAGAGTGTAGTTTTGGGCAGACAATGAACATTTGCGATTTGGAATGCTACTAGGCACAAGAAGATATAATTACAAGTTTTACATATTTTGTTAACAGCTGAGACTCATTTTTATTTCCAGACATAAAGACACCTGAGATGGTGATGACGCCAACTGTAGTTGGGTGCGCTGGACATATACACAGTACAACGCCGTCTCCAGCACTTGGTGTGCGTAGTTATAAGAAGTCCTGACAAAGTCCCAGTATGCTTGAGCAAAGGTGATAAAATGACGTGCTAGATGATAGCGCCTTGCATGCTACCTGGCAAACGGTAAGTGTTGTAGTTTACACAAAGATATAGAAAAAAAGGCGAATAGCGCAGCATAGTGTGCCTATAAGTGGCACCGTAAATGATGAAGACAGGATAAACAAGGCTAGCACCCAACTTAGTGACAAAGTTTGAGCAAGCTAGCACGATTTGAATGCTAAGAGTAACTTGGGTGCTCAAGAGGTTACGATTTGTTGCCTATGTACATCCAAAGTAGCTATCTTTTATACTATGCACTATTATATTTTTAAAATGAGTCCATTAGCGGCGCTACCAATTAGCGCCTCTTTTCGTGGTTGTAGCTAACGGCGACCAACAACGTTATAGCCCATTGGCCACGGCGACTCTAAACTGACTTAAACTTTGTAGGAGTCTGCTTATTTTTTAGTGTAATTCTGATTGGCCCAGCCTTGGTGGAGTATGGTCAGAAAATCCTCGACAGATGCCGTGAGTTCTGCTGCTGGCACTAAATCTAGTATCAATTTTTAATGAATAGAATGTCGAGCTAGAGTATATCCTATTCCGTCGCTGCTGATTCTTTAGACTTCTGATTAAAGTGCCTCGTCCAATGGCAGCACCTAATGCTAATTCCTTTATGAAACTGATTGGGGTTTGGTCAAAGTCATGTCCCTGCCGTTGTGCTAGCACCCTGAGTCCTTGGTCTCCTAATTCTCCAAGGTCAATAAATGGTATATGCTGAAGGCCTGGTCGTAGTAGTTCAGACTGATAACCAGCGCCTATAATTGAGCGCTAAGCTCTGTAGTTTCCTGTGTCCCAGAAGATTGCTAGGGTCTCGAGTATAGCCTGTGTCCGTAGACCTGTAGTGTACTCCTTGATGCACTCAGTCTGAGTAGAAGCCTATCAACAGTAAGCAGACAGGAAAGTTTCTGAGACAACAAACTGAGCTTATTCATGAGCATCGTAGAAATCAAGGCTGGAGGGGCACCTGTATTAATAAAAACATTGGAAATGAGAGTCGGAACAATGGAGGGGCTAGAGACAAGACAAGAATAGGTGATGTGAAGAGGGAGCATGTACTTGCTTCCAGCGTTGCTACTGTCAGGTTTGTCCAAAGACCCTTCAAACACTGCTGCCACTGCAACAGGCACATTTGTTCCCTCAGACCCCTTTTTTATCACCTTCGCCTTCCTTTTTACATACTCCTTCTGAGCTGCAAGTGAAAATTTGGGGATCAAACATTGTTTGTTATAGTCTTCTAACTTCAAAGCATTTCTCCTATTGGGGCAAGATGCCATGCAATGATCAACATAAAGCCATCGACACTGATAACATCTGGAGTGCTCATTAAGTATCCTTTGTTTCTCCACCGTCAATGCATAAACATGGACATGCATTGTTGCTGTTGTTATGCCTGCTGCTGTATCTTTGCCTGAACCCCCCACCACCTCTGCCTTGGAATTATTTGTAACGTTCTTGAGCTGCATTTTGCCAGCGGCAGTGAGCAAGCTGGCGAGGTATTTACTGATTTGAGCCTTCCAGGCAGAAATGACAGCGTCAATGTCAGCAACTGTGCAGAGCCACTTGTAAAAGTCAGTAATCTGGTCATAGCATGAATTCTTATTGCCCAGCACATACTCCCTCCACACATCATCCTGGCAATATAACAAAATATAATTGCGTAACTTCTCTGCAGAGATATAGAATTGCAGGAAGGTACTCAAGATGTTGTTGGCTTTGTGTAAAGTGTTGACCCAATTCATAAAACTCTCATCCTCTGCCTGCTTCTTTGATAAAGCCTGCACAACTTCCTATGCCCAATCCATCAACAAGACAATTTTTTGAAGACGTGCCATGAAGACTGTGAATGTAAGCTGTTGCAACTTTCTCTCATTCTCCCTGACCCATGCACGCACAGCTGGCTTGTTGATATTGTACATAATTTTCTCCACCTGCTTATTGTCTCCAATATTCTTATGACTGAAGTACCTTCGACAGTTATACTCAAAATCTTTCAACTTCCTGGGACCGATTGACCCCTTCCCAATTACTGGAGCATGACTCAAGGACATCTGAGATATCTTGGCCATGTACAATGTCAATTTTGGCAAGGACATGAGGGAGGTACATGTTGGGAGGATATACGATTTGTCTGACAGGGTCAAAGACTCAGATGAGGAAGATAAGGATGGGGACCCAATAGAAGCTGTTGTCAGCTGCAGATGTGCCAAAAATAGTGTCCCAGGATGCAAGGATGACAGGTCAGTCAATGGAGATCTATCACATGATGGTGCCGGTGACCAAGATGTATATGAAGATGACAAGAAATAAGAAGGAGAGCGGGATTGAGAATTACAAGTTCTAAAAGTTCTTTGTTGCAAACAAGTACATGCCAGATTGACCAAATCCACAACAAGACAGGAGTCTATCAAGAGCAAGTGTGAAAAGGCAGCCTTTTTATACTTTGTCAAGTTTACAGACTTGCTTCAGAAGCAAGACCAATTTTGGTTCTCCAACAGAACCCTCCCTTCAAAAACACTGAAGTGACAGACAGCTGGCCATTGATAGCTGTACTTCTCCCCGAGCATCTTGTACAATTCAAAAAAAAAAGTGTAAGAGAGCGTGATTTGCTCTTCTTCACAAAAGAAAACAAGACCCAGCAACAGAATGGTACAAGAGATCTATTTTGTAGAAAAAAGGAAAAAAACTAAACTATTTAGAAAAGTACAGCTTAATATTTAAGTGGTTAACTAATTAAAGTTCGCTCTTTTTCTCTGATTGAGAGCCCCAATTGTATCTATTGGTCCAAACATGATTAATAAGGAAATTGGATAATTCAGACTTGCGCCAACAGTCAAAGTGACAGTCGACAGTCAATAAAGTGAGAACAAGAAGAATAAGAAGAACAAGAATGAGCAGAGCAGTCAAAGTCGATGAGCAAAGGACAAAGGAAACACTTCAATAGTAAGCATCATGCTTACAGCTCTTCTAATTTGTTTTATTAGCAGTATTTATAAAAACCAATAGGATCAGAGAGTACCAGATGCATTGTCTGTATACATCAATGCTGTTGGAGAATAGCCATGAGCCTCAGAGCCTTTTGCAATTTTTTCATATATTTCTCCAACATATGAAAGACTTTGAATTAAGGTCAGAGCCTGTCCATGAGCTTCTTTCTATTTATTTACAATAGTATAGATGGTTTTATGTGAACACTCTCCAGAGATTTGTCCCATGTTCTTAATTATTAATAAGTATTATCAATCTTTTATGGACATTGCAATAAGGATTACTTTGAATATATAGTCTCTCTTTAAAATTTTTCCTGGAAGAGAAGCCATGATTCTATCAAGATAAATACAATGTGCATGCATCCAGTCAACATATACTGCTTTGCACAATTTATATGATGGATGACTTCTAGCATACCAATCTTTATCATTAAAAGCAGAGAATAGAACTATGAGATTGACATTTGCAACTGATATACAAGTTGCCAAATAGATTGATTCATGATGAGCATGGTGTAGATGTCATATTTTAACAAGAAGTGATGCAAAGGGCTCAGGTCCAAATTGGCTTGTAAATAGAGTGCACATAATAGTCATAATAAGTCTTTTGTTGATTGTGTCATGTGCAGTAAAATATGTTTAATGTCAATGAGCTTTGATAAAATCCAATAAAACTACTGAGCTACCTGGAAATAATTCTTGAATGTGGTAAGAAAGCTGAGAAAGAATATCTGGGTCTGTTCCTTGATATGATATTCCACATCCAAGATCATTGACTGTGTTTTTATTGCAGACAAATTGAGCTGTCAAAAGAAAATCATTACCATGTAAGTCATGAATATGGTGTGCAATAGGCTTGTTATTCCATCCTAAGGCAAAAAGAATCAGACAAAAAGTCTCACTTGTTTTAGAAATCAAAGTTAAAACAACATACCATTCTAAACAAGCTGATGTCTTCTTTGCATTTTGTGCATCAAAAATAGTCTGGCCAGTCAAGAAGGCAGTCTAATAGCCAGACAAAAATAGGAAGCTAATAGAGCTCTATAGGAGTATAACCTCTAGGCTTCACAGCATTAAGCACAAAAAGTAGATCTTGTGAGTAGATCTAAATGTGCCTATTTTATAGCAATGAAGCTGACCAGAGACTTTAATCTCTGCTTTTAGCTTTTTAACAATTCCCTGTAAATATTCTTCATGATCACCTCTTGCTCAGCTTCATTTATTGCCTTCAATAGATCATTGGAGTCATCATCAAATAGGCTCTCTTCAACTTCTGCATCTTCTCAATCCTCATCATTTTCAAGTTCCTGCATTTTGTCCTATTCTGTTTTCAGTTGTGCATATTCTTGTGAAGTAAGAGTAGCAGAATCTGTGAAGAATTAATTCTTAGTTAATTTATTCATTCAATGGTTACATATCCAAAAGAACATGTTCTGAATCAGGTATAAAGTCAGTTACAAGTATATTGACATGGGTCCGCTTTGCAAAAAATGCACTTGCATGTCTTGAATTGCCCATAATAAGATGAGGCTTAGAAGATATTTGATGATTTACTCTGTATCCTGTTGGTTTTGGTTTTCTCTCAGCATCAGGATGAGCCCCACAATGAGTTGATAAGTTAGATGTAGATATAGAATTATATGATCTTTAAAGCATTGGCTTAATTGTCAATAGCAACAGAATAATATTCACATTTTCTTGATCCCATGTAATTGCACCACCAGCAAGACTTCAAGCTTTAAAAACAGGCATAAAGATGATAGAACAGGCATAAAGATGATAGAAAAAGACTGACATCAGAACTAGAGTACAGAACATCTCCCACAAAAGTCCTTATCCTCCTTTTAACTCATCTTCATTTGTGCCAACATGTTTTTCTCCAAAATCTATCAGAGTCATATACTCATCAAAGCATGTCTGTGGCTTGTGTTGATGTCTGAAAAAACAATGAAATACTTCTTGCCCTAATTTGTGTGCTTGAAGAACCAGGCTGACACTCAAGAGAGCATTACTGGCCCAAGGCTCATGTGAAATGCAGAATACCTTCAAAATTTAAGTTGAACAATCAGAGATAGAAGTGGATAGATAGAAACAAATAGATACAGTCATACTTCTTCAAAAACTATGAGATCAGCTATTCACAAAGACTACTAATAGAATTTCAAGCCCTCTGAGCATTGGATTGATGAAAGAAAAAGGTAGACATCTCAATCAGACACAGAAAGACATAAACACAAGTGAAAGTGGTGAAATTCATGAGCAGGACCATGAGACTAACAAGAATAAAAGTATCATAGTACACTTGGAACACAAAGTGCCCGGACTTAAGTGGGGCATGAAGCATGAGAAGTAATTTCCAAATGTAAGGTGGCTGTGTGTATTATATTGTTATATGGACATAATTATTGATGGACATAAACTATGAGCCTACAATCATAGCCTTTGATCATAGAATCATTGCCTCTTATAGTCAGGTGCAGAGTCAACTACATATTTGCTAGCAAGGCCAATATTCTTTATGATGTTTTGTTTATCTCTAGTTAATCATCAAGAAAAAGAGAGGGAAAGATACCACAGTAAGATAGTTGTGATGATGATCATGACCTTCATCCTTCACTGTAAGCTACACAGTTCTATCAGTAATTTGTAAGTATACAGGCAAGAGCAGTGGACTTACCAGCAATGACACCCTCACAGATAAGTGTATTCATAGGTCTCTATAATACTGTGATGACCAAAAGGTCTAGTTCAGCTCAAAACATTTAAAATAGTACAAAAGAGTAATCAAAGAGTTGTTTCTATTTGCATTAGAGCAGGTTCACTTAGATATTGAATCCATTCTGCATCATTTTCTAAAAGACCATGGGCATTACATGCTTTTTTATATGTTTTATATTCAATGTCATTAACTGTTTTTAATTCAATTTATGATGTAGCATTCATTACAACAGTTAGAAGCATTTGAAGATAAAATCTCTCTCCTTGAAAAGGTGAAGCAAAATATATTCTTTCAATTGCATATTCTCTTTGCTGATTTTTCCAACTTTGTATTTTTGCTTCATAGATAAATTTTGTATGAAAATTTTAATAATTAGTATTATTGTTTGGAAATTTTTGATTAGCTTCAAACCAAGCAGTCAAAGCAGTTTTTCCTAAATTTTTCTAGCAGCAACAGCTTCTAACAATTCATTATCTTAATAGAAAAACTTAGTCATTATATACAAGTTACATATAGTCGACTCTGTCATAATTCATAGGTATTGGTGGAAGCTCAAATCTATGGGTTATTACAAAGTATAGAATACAAAAGAGATATTATAGAGTTATTTATTTGCATTTTATTTTGCTTATTTACGACTAAGAATTTTCATTTAGCATGTAACCTACTAGAATTTACATGCTATCATTGAGTCGAAGAAGGTAATCTATGATAGCGGTTAGACAGAGGAGGATTGGTCTATATCTGCTATATAAGCCTAGAGTGCCAAAACAGCTTTAAGAGCTAGGCTTCTACTCAGACTGAGTACATTAAGGGGCACTACAGGTCTACCAACACTAGATATACTAGAGACTCTAGCAATTCTCTCAGACACAGGACATCTCAGAACTTAGTGCTCTGCTATAGGTGTTATTTATCAGTCTAAACTATCACTATTGAATTTTTCAGCATATACTATCTATTGACTTCAAAGATTTAGGAGATTCAGGACTCATGGCGCTAGCACAATAGCAGGGAGGTGATTCTGACCAAACCCCAATCAGTTTTAAAAGGGGTTAGGCACTGCTATTTGAGGAGGCACCTCAATCAAAAGCCTAAAGAACCAACAACAATGGAACAGGATATATTCTAATCCAATATTTTATCCATTAACAATTGATACAATGTTTAGCACCAATATTAGAACTCATGGCATCTGTCAAGATTTTCCAACCATATTCTGGAAAGGCCTAGCCAATTGGAATTATATTAAAAAGTGAGCAGACTCATACAAGTCTAAGTTAGTTTAGAGTTGCTATAGCCAATGGGCTATAACGCTGTTAGTTGCTGTCTTCTATGTGTGCTGGTCACCATTGACAGGTTGCCATTAACTGTAACCATGAGGAGAGGTACTAATTGGTAGCACTGCAAATGGACTTATTTCAAAAATACAGTAGCACATAGTATAAACTACTCTGCATGTACATAGCAACAAATTATAACTCTTTGAGCATCTCAGTTACACTCAGTATTCAAATCATGCTAACTTGTCCTAACTTTATCACTAGCTTTGTCTTTATCATCTTTGTTGTCTAAAATGCCACCTACAGACACATTACGTTGTGCTACTTTTTCTCTTCTCAATATTTTTGTCTGAACCACGTCACTTACAACTTGCTAGGTAGTGTCAGAAGTGCTACCATCTAGCGTGTCAAATAATTACATCTGCTTGAGCACACTGGGACTCTGTTAGGACTCCTCACAACTATGCATGCTAGGCGCTGGAGATGGTGTTGTACTGTATAATGTCCAGCATACTCAACCACAGTTGACATCATCACCAGTAGGCTGGCTTTAGCTCATCATCAGTAAATGAACCATTAAAATTGTCAACATCATTGCTATTGATTTCTCTAGCCTGTTCACTTTTGGTGTGCTCTATGACTGCCTGAAAGATTTTGGCCTCACTGCCACCATTATACATCATATTTTTGTTGACTGGGTCGAGTATTTTTTAAAGAGCCATTTGGTTAGATAGCTGAAGGACACCATGTTCTTTGAAATAACATAATGAATCTATAACCTTCTTTTCAGCTGCAGCAATAGTTGCATTAATGGGTCACCATTCAGCAGAGAAGAAACATTGATAATAAGTGCAGTAGATGCTGAAATGGGATTGAGGAGTGATTCAGGAAGAATCTCAGATTTGCACCAACAATTGCAAATTGTTGTGGCATCGATCTTGTTCCATGCAATGTTAGCCATGTGCATAGCTTTGAGAATGTTGATTTCATAAATATTAGTAGGAGAAACATTACTATTATAGCAATCAATAGCATGGTTCATGAATTGAGCACGATAATGAGCTTTGAAATATTTGATAATGCCAGCATCAGCAAGTTGAATGTGCATGGTGAAATTTGGACTAAAGTTCTCAACATAAATGTTGGTAAGGTCATTGGATGGGATATGAGCACTAAAATTATCCTGAAGAAGAAGAATTGTTTGCCCATCACGATGCAATCTTGCATTCTAGTCATGGAGCCATTTCTGATAAAGGACAGTTGTTATTCATGCTGTTGCATTGTTCCGATAATAGAATCCTAATTGGGCACCTGTTTTCTGATTGAAGGCATGGGACTGCTTAGCCTTTCCAATGACAATTGGTGGCAGTTTTTTGAACTCAGTAGCATACATTGTAAAGGCATATGTCAGTCTCTTCTTGTCATCTTTAACACCTGATGTTTGCTAACCATGATCAGGTGGCATTCTAGTAAGGTGTGAGTCGAAATTAAGAAAACTAAACTGAAAATTCTTATATCTAAAATAGACCAGTCTCATCCATATTAAAGATGTCTTTCAATTGAAAGCCATACTTTCAATAAGTTTTTGCAACCGTTCTTGCTTTTTTTGACATCTTCAATTGTTGCTGAACCAGCTTCTCCATGAGACTTGTAGCTTTGTAATCCACATCACTTCTTCAATGATGTTAACCACCTTTCAGTATTCCTTTCAGATCTGCACAACATGTCCACTTCTGCCTAAGAATCTCTCCATTAAGCTTTACTCCATCGGACATAGCTTTTGCAACATAAAGTTCCAACATTTCATTCATTTCCAGGTACTCAGTTTGTTTGATATGCTTTGAAGCTCCTGCTTGTCCTTGTGCCACCTCATTTGTGTAGAGTTGTTGAATCTGTTGTTCATCCTTTAGCCATGCAGAGATGATTGGTTGTTTGAGACAGAGATTTGGATAGATCTTGTCTCAATGTGCAGCTGTCTTGCCTTGTTTCTGCTTTGGCCTCTGCTTATGATGCCAATTTAAAATTTTGATCTTTTGTTTGAGTGTTGCATTCTCTTTTTTGGTAAAGACAGGTACAAGTGCTTTCTTCTCTGCCTGTAATACAACTTTATGAGGCTCGCTAGGTCCTAAACATTTGTCAAATTAGATTAAGCTCAACTTTGCAACAAATATGTGACATATGCTTCCTTTTGTTACTCACAACATTTTTAACACCTCCACCAAGTTCCTTAAGCTTTTCTACCAGTGTTTTTTGCTGTGTATTTAGCTGTTCAAGTTCATGTTCATAATCAGAGGCATTTTCAAGAAGTTCAATAATCTTTTCTTCATCAACTAAGTTGGCATTATTGTCCAACCAGTGCTCATCTGCCACAGAAATTGCTTCCTTTGCATTGATGTGTTGCATGAGAGCATCTTTTCGTGCTTTGATTTGCTCCTGAAGGCTAGCAAGGCCAGCCTTAAGTGTCTCGAGAGGTTTCATCGGAGGAGCAAAGGACTTTGAAATTTCAATGGTTAGTTTATTTTCCACCTTAATTTGCGGTAACTAACATCTATGCCTTGCTTGTTTTATCATACTAAAATTTACTCAAAAGTATCTATTCTTAGTATCATTATGGGTTATGAGACCCTTCCGAGAGCTATGGTTTATGGAATATGGGGGAGATCTTGAATTTACCCGCAAACAAACTTGGTGGGGGCCAAAATCTATGGCTTATGTCAATTATGGGTTATGACAGGTATGGCTTATGGCAGAGTCGACTGTATATGTGTGGATGGTGGTGGTTGTTACACAAACCAGTACCAGTCACGCTTGGGTCATGTCTCAAAATACATGCTTTGTCCCTCCTTCCCTAATCCCAATTCACGAGCTTAAGGTCACACTGAAGTCACACATCAACATACGCCTCCTGCATGCAGTGCCTGCCTTTTGGAAGGGCGCTAAATGCTGGGAATCAATTCTCATTCGGAGTTGAAATGTCATAAAGACTGTTTCTCCAAACTCATGCCCAATGTCCTCTACGTTAGAGCCCATCACGCAAATTCAGTCTCATCTTGAGGAGGATCTGCACTTCTTGGAGAGGAGAAGACCCCCGAGGCATTACCAACGCACGAATTCCCCTCTTAAGGCACGCCTGCTCGATATAGTGGCTCTGTTTTTAGCCACTGGTGAATCAAATCCCACTCTCGCCACATTCTGGTGGGAGAAAGAAGCCAAACTCTACATAGCAAAGAGTCCACCCTCTGACAGTCAGAACGATGCCATCATCGGGAAAGCATTTTTTGACGACTTGAGACAGGCTCAGGGCTTCGAGAGTATGATCCCTTTTCTTGCCACGTATAGCCAGGCTAGCGTCAATAAGCGAATTCGTCATCTTCGCGACTCCCTGAAAAGATCCCTGAATAAGGCACGCAGAATATTCGACGAATCCGACGATACAGAAGACCCTGTCAATCGACTGAAAAGCATCATTTTAACCTCCCAACCTCCATTCACTTTCGATGATTCTGAAGACGCGATGAGCACTTTTAAGGAGCTTGTTGTAATCTCCCGAAGAGT
Source organism: Termitomyces eurrhizus (assembly GCA_003316525.1). Classification (NCBI taxonomy): domain Eukaryota; kingdom Fungi; phylum Basidiomycota; class Agaricomycetes; order Agaricales; family Lyophyllaceae; genus Termitomyces; species Termitomyces eurrhizus. The sequence goes on from QFEW01012209.1 coordinate 13,453, forward strand.
GCTAGATGCCCACGATTCTGCCTTTTCTTCTAGGTTTTATGACGGAACTGCTTGTCGTCTGCAACGACACCTTGACAAAATGGCCCAATATCTCCGTGTCGGAGTCCTCATTAAATTCTGGAAGAAGCGCGGTAAAAATATCGACATCACATGGGTCCCCGCTATCGGACTGGGTGGTACCGCTCGTACACTGAAGATGGGAACAATTATGAGTCGATACTCGACCGTGATTTCGGAGGAATTCGCTGCTAGTCCCGAAGAACTCAGAGACGAGATAATGTGGGTTTCTGAGATGATGCGATCCGTCACAATCACTCCACACGTCCATGCAGAAGTTGGTTTGATTCTCTACGTATCTGAGGATGTTGGTCTGGGACTTTTGCAGGATGAATCAGAACTGCTCATTGGGAGCAACAAGACCAGTTGTCTGGCATGTACATGTTGGAGGAAGGAGTTCAATTCCGCTCTTGGTACGAATTGGGAAACCACTTGCACCTATGGCCAATTTGCTTATGAGACGATGTGGAAAATCATTTCGAGCAATTGCGTACCACGCTCGGACTGGATCGTTCCTTGTGACGATAACAGTATGCCTCTACGTGGTATCGATCCAGGTACTCTTCGTCGTTGCTGCGAAGCTGTGCTCACTTGCGTCCAAAGCGAAGTGAAAGTATTGTTTGACAAGGAACTTGCCGCAGCTGATGAAAGAATCTATCAAATGAAATATTAATAGACATAAATTTAGACAGACAAACTATTTTTAGAATTTAAGCTGCCAAATGGTGCGGAAGTGTTCAACGTAAATGCGGGGTTCTGTGGGGTAAGGAGTATTTTCTGCGTGACAAGCCTCTGAACTTGAGACCGTTCTCGGCATAGCGCCAAAGTTTGGCGGATGCTCGCCGAGGACAGTAGGATCGAGGGGATAAAGTTTTTCCGTGCATCCTTGCAACTGCACAGGTGAGCACTAGGTCGCTTTCTCACCATGCATCGATTGACTCATCTGTCTCTTTGCAGAGAAGCGTCTTGATCCGCAGTTTTTTTCCAAAAACTTGGTATGTCACTCTTCTTCAACGCATACCTATTGTCATCCCTCACTCCCCAATAGGAGTCTCTACTTTACCCAGACTCAAAACGTCACCCTGACCGTTTTGGGTATTGTTGCGGGTATTTTTTATGCGCTTCATGCGCCGGTCCAAGGTGTGTTGTACTTATAAGTATCCTTGCATCGGCTCAAGCATCTCTCCAGTGGTTCCTCGTCGTCGGTTTAGGAATCCGCATACTCGGTGTTGAACTGTCGCGGTGCCTGGACACAGCTGCTCCAGGGCATCGGTGGAGGCTTCGCTGCTGTTGCATCTCAAGTCGCCGCTCAAGCGCCGGTGCCCCACGCCGACGTCGCGATGTGCACTGCTGTTGTTCTCCTCATCACCGAGATTGGTGGAGCCATTGGTAGTGGTATTGGTGCGTTTACACTCCGTCTTCGTTTGCTGGGACTCTACTTACGTCTCGTCTGCTTCTATAGCCGCAGCTATCTGGTCGAATATTATGCCTGGCAAGTTGGCAAAACATCTTCCTTTGTTAGCGACAGGGGATCGTGCGGCCTTGTTTGGTTCGATCACCACCGTGTTGGCGTACGATCGCGGTACACCTATCCGTGAGGGTGTCATTGCTGGTGAGTCCACTGCTCTTGCCTGTCTACTTACAAATTACTCATAGAACCGTGTAGCTTACAGTGACGTGATGAGGGTCATGATCATCGTCGCGACCGCCATCGCTGTGGTACCCTTCGCTCTCTCTTTCTTGATGCCTAAGTGGTATCTTGGAGACAAAAACGCCGTGGAGGATATTGGCCTCGCTGGCGAACCTGTGTGGTTGACCCCGCACCCGACCATGAGAGGCAATGTTCTATGCTCAAAGTCCCATGGGTCCCTACGACACCAAAAGGTCTAGTTCAGCTCAAAACATTTTTAACATCTTATTCCTCGTTACCTCCACTAGCGTATATATCACCTTGATTAATGACGTCCCCAGTCTTTCCATTCTTTGCGAAACCCTTGGAATGTCAAAATAGCGACGATTATATCATAGATAATTATTGACTTCGTCATTTAGTACGTTCATCTTTTTGTCTCTAAAATTACTTCATTTCTGATATTTCGGCTGGTGTGGTAGGAAATATTGGCAAGTGATGCAGATGCTCCAGCAGGAACTTCCCATAGTTCACTTTTTCGACTTACTGTCTTCGATCATAGTTTGTTTGGCCATAAAGCCGTTTTGCAATAAATCAAGGAAAGGGTTAAAAAAATGAACAACAGTGCAAGCGACTGGGGGGTTTTAGTGGGTATTGTCCAAAAAGTGATCGAGTCCCACACTACTGTTAAAAACAGTGTGCGTAAATGCATTCCCTCCCGGACCGCAATGGGCTTAGCTTAAATAAGCTATGAGGGGTTTCAATTCCCACCGTCCCGCTAACAGGCTCTGGGGACACGACTATGGATGGCGTGGGTCACAGAGCTACTCGTAATAGGGTAACGTTCCTCCAAAAAAAAAAAAAAAACAGTGCAAGCGATGGTGATACATTTACTGCACGACTACCGGTTTATGATGCACCGCTCAGGAGTTTGAAGTAATTGTCCCGTGGCTTAGTTGGTTACGGCGTCCGACTGTTACACTCTCAAATCGGAAGATCGAGAGTTCAAGTCTCTCCGGGACAGTGATTTTTGTTTCTTTCTCAACGAATGTACGTTACAATAAATATCATTGAGTAAGCCCAAGTCAGCGCCTTCTCTTCTATGCTTGTGTGCATCATATGAGAAATATTGCCAGTCTCCCATCAATCAGTACAAATCTTGCCAAAACAAACATTTCTTGCTGCTAATTGATTGAGATTTCAGGGGTTTTGGAAAGGGTGGTCATAAGTTTTGTCAAGGAATACAACTTCAAGTGATTCGATCTGTCTCGAAGGACGAATTTTAGTAACTTTTGTTTGCAGATACTTACCTTTGAGTTGGTAACCACACCAACTCAAGTATCACACCATCCAAACAATTCCCCAGCTAGACTAGCATCACCAGGACACTGCCGCTGTGCTTTTCCGTAGCGAATAATGATATATGGCAAAAGAAGTGGTTGGATAGGAGGAAGTGATGAGAATCTTGGTGGGTGGCCCAATGCGGAGAACAGGTGAACCGTTGGCAACCCCATTTCCTCAAGGTTGATACACAGTGCAAGTGGCTCTTCCACTGTGAGTTGTGAGATGATTTCATTCCGACGCCGAATGATTTCAGATTTATGAGCTCTCATTTCCTTTTCAGCGAGGAAATTTATAAAGCCAAGTGTACGTTGTGATAACAAGGGGGGACATCCTTCACATGGAATGAGTGAAAGGGGTTCAGCATAATACTGGCCTTACTGGTTTCATCTGTGCCACACATTGTTCGGTGAACTGCCCAATCTTTTCTCTGGCATGATTTAGAGCAGTATCGTATGCCCTTACACTTACCACAGGATTTGTACATCACTGTTTGTTCCGCTATGCCACACTGAACCCGCTGTCAACATTGTGACTGAACATAACAGATGGCAAGAAATACCTGTCGATAGCCACATATCCTCCGATATTTTCCTAGAAGAATAAACTCCTTTTTACACTCTTGAAGATTTCTCATGAACTGCCTCCAGTTTGTCCATACCAAGAAAAAGTGACAGTTTCTTGGAATTTTCCTTTCTAGTATCAGAACATCTTTGGATTCCAATACCTTGCCAGCAGGCTTTAATACCACAGGAAAGACAGAATATACCGCAATTTCTCTCAACAAGAGCTCGCAGTATTTTCCGACATCGTTTGCGTCCCAATGTTGTGCACCTTTGAGTAGAGAGAGAACAAAGTCATAGCGAAGCAGTTTGACAATCCAAACATGGTCTTGAGCAACTAAACGGTAGGTCGCCAGGAGTTTAAGGGAAGATGCGATGCAATCAATTGCGAGAAATCGTCTTTTAGCCTCAGAATCGGAAATGAATAGTGAAATAAAGTAAGAAAGTGCATGGCAGACATCACACACAATTCTTTTGGTTGGAAGTGATTCATAGACACAGGTCATGTGGGTTAAAAGGGAAGAAGAGGCATCCGCGACATAAGGATAACATTCCACATATGACGCTCCTCCGTAAGCTGCCTGGTGAACAGGATAAATCATCCGTTTCGCAAACTCGGAATTATTAGACCCAAGGAAATCCACTAATTCCTGTTTGTTCGAAATCGGGGACTCTAGAAGTGTCTGGAGCGCGTGACCTAGACTGGCAAGGTGATTTTGGGGAAGAATATCAGCATCAGGCGGGCAAACACCTTGACGGATGTACATTTCAGCTATTATCCGGAGAATCCCACTTGTCGATAGGACCTCGTAAGAAATCGGGTAGGATGGGTGGAAAAACGCAACGAGTAATCGTTCCAAGAGGTATAACCCGGTACGCTCGTCCTGCGTCGGTTCTTTACAGTCGTCTCTGCCCGGGCAGGGGACAAAATGATACATGAAATTAATCCACTGCCAAATCATAGACCACGATGGCAGAAGCGTCTTGGCGAACTCCAGGTCAGTGGTCACCGCGACAAAAAGACCTTGTAATCCCGACAGCGCCATATTAATACGACCTTGATACAAGCAGGAGTATATAAACTTGCTTTCGTAGGTTAGTGGATAACAGGGAGGTAGTGGAGACTCAAGTTGTCGCAATAAAAGGTCTATGATACGAGGATGCAGCGATAGCGGATTGTCTGATTGTATTCGTTCCATGAGAACAGTCAGATATTTAATCGGATGTGACATTGATAAGTCAATCAGACTCTACGACGTCGTAAGATACCCACCAATGAAACATGGCGGTAATGTTTGGGACTTGCCTGAATTGCAGGAGGCAACGAAGCTGGTGGATCCATCTTGTACAGTCTCAAAGAAGGAATATGACGATCGTCTCAGAGTCAAGCAGCCCGAAGTGATGGTTGCCACAAGGATGGAAGGAGTATAGGTTCGCTGGCAAGCTCACACGAATACTCGGTGTACAAAACGTGGGACACTCCCCGTGAGAGTCAAGTTTCAGCGTTTGATACTGCGCACCTGTTATCCATATCTAATCAACTGGTGAGAAAAGATAGTCCCTTTGGTAATGCAGGTGCTGGATGTGTCCGTATTACGATGTTCTTACTCATCTGATTTGACTACCGGCTGTCCTGACATTTGGAGTGTAGATCCATGCAACGTACCGGGCACGTAGGTGTAATATTGTAACCCAGTGAAAACACACAGGCGAAAGGGCAGAAGATAACATCCAACATGTACGATTCAATTATCATTTCTGTATACGAGACAAGAAGCTCTTCAAGAAGATTCGCTTTCAGCTTTCTTAGGCTCGATTCCCGCCTATATCAAGATAAATCGCATCACTACGCCCGGAAGACTGGTTCATGGAGATGTCACTTACCCTAGCGGCCTTCCTAGCTTCACCAAGGTCAGTGGGGCCCTCAGACCCGCTTTCTTGGAATGTTCCGCTTGTGTCCTTCTTGACCTCAGGTTCCTTTGGTGCTGCGGGGGCCTCAGAAGCCTCAGGGGCAGCCTCAGAGGTAGTTTCCTGGCTGACGGGATCAGCTTTGGGCACGTCATCAGTCTTGTTGACGGAGTTAGCCAAGACTTTCCATTGACTGAAGTAGGCTCACCGATGCGACGAGGGAATCCGCAATATTTGCCTCGGTCCCTTCGTCATCCTTCATCAGGACTGGCTCAGGCTCTGCTGCTGGGGTTTCGGGTTCAGGTTCGGGTTCAGACTTGGGCTCAGGCTCGGGCTCGGATTCGGGCGTAGCTTGTTTAGCAACCGCGTGTTTTTTGTGACCAGGGAAGTCGTGCGCGTCATTGTGAACATGACCTGTATTTTTGCGGGCAGAAGGAGAAACGAGGTAGAGAAACTGTTTAGAAAGTTTTGAGACCTTGAGTAGATTTGCATAGACGTTGCGTACTACTTACAGCAGGGCCAAAGATTAATGAAGACACGATCTAAATGTCGCCATGAGACTCGGTGGAAATGATCAATAAGGAATGTAACACACAATCCAGGGTTTGTCCGATTTGGGTGAGGTAGCATGTGATGAGTTCATGCGACGTGCGCCGGCACGGAACGTCGACGACGCTGTCCGCAGCGACGCGCGGGCTGTCGACGAGAAAGATTGACGGGTAGCGGCGACGAACGACATGGATGACGGGACGAGCGTCGGCTTTCAAGTTCTCGAACTTTCAAACACCGGGTCAGACCGGCATCCGATGACGTGAACTGTCCATTCAACGGTGCCCTCGACATTGTTCATTGTATTCTGCTCTCTGGATATCGTGAGCCTCAACATTGCCAAAGTCCACGATGCGCTGGTCGCCTACACAGTCGGCGCTCCTTTCAAGTAATTTTGTTTATAACAACATACAAAAGCGATGTATTAGCGAAAGACTATGGACTTGACAACTTGGCACCACTGAAAACACAGCAAACAGACCAGTGACATGAAGACTTTCCTCGTCATGTAAAATCCCAATCCAGTCCAAGCTGTGAAGCGAATACAAGTCCCATGGCCGCCTGGAATGGATCTTCTTCCACGAGTTGCGGGTCGAGCAAGCGGCTCATCATTTCGTCCATAGGGACGCTTTCATCGGGGAATGGCATTATAACATCAAGGTACTTCAGAGGTGCTGTAGCAGAATCAAAGAGAAAACCAGGCTGATCATTAAAATGAATTTCATTCTCATCTTGGGCGACAAGCGGCAAGCTTGTTGATTCAGCAGCGAGACTGTGTTCCTGAGAAGTTCGAGTGCAAGTTGGACTAGCACCAGTGGTTGTAGCTTGAACTGGTCGTCGGGCTCTTGTGATAGTCAGATCTGCAGTGGTAAACAAAGGCGGCAGAGTTCGTTGACCAGAAGAACGGAGCTTGGACGATGTAAGAGGCGCACGTTGAGGATTATTTGACAGATTCTCTTTAGTGTTCCTATCGCCTTGCATCTGCAGTGTTCCTAAAAGGGATTGAGGATTATCCAGGTATTGAAGAGAAGCCGGAATCGTATTCCAAGGTGGCGAGTTCAGAGGCAACAGTGGTCGAAGAGGGCGACCAATACCGGGCATGGACTTTCTTTGAGCAGAAGCCGAAGCACTTGGTTTAAGGGTATTGGACAGATTGAGGGCTTCCTGAGGTTTCTGTATTGTTGTTTCACTGTCTTTGTTGTTCCCTCTTTGAAGATTTTCACTAAGGACTGAATCCTGCCAAGGATACACGGAACCAAGATAAAAGGCGCCAGTATCAGCATAGAGCGCTTCGGTACTGAAGTCGGTATTTGAAGAGGTCGCGTTATGACAGAGACTAGAGTTAGGACGAAGAGGTGCGATTTCATTCGATACCGTGGCCAAGGTCGGATTCGAGCTAAATACTTGAGAAACATCAGAAAGCGAAGGGTCGACGGCAGTTGCAGAGGGAGAAATAGAGTCATCGTTGAGAGTTTTTGGCTTGTAGGCCACAGGGACCATTTCACGCAATATGAAAGTCGAGCTCGGGGAAGCACGGTCAGCTGGTTGAGGTTGAGCTTCTAGGGAATGATACTGAGAGGACGATGGTGCAGATCGGGAAGGCAGAGGTGCAGATACGAACGGAGGCTTAAGTGGGCTTGAAGGAGGACGAGGATATGGAGCTGGCCTGCTTTTTCGTTTCTTTGTCGGTTTCCGCGTCTTCTTGATTGATTTTTGCGAGGGTTCGGGTTTTTGTTCGGGTTCCGAGTCAACTGGTAGTGCGAGACTTTCCAAGGGAGCAGATTCGTTGTATTCAGTCTTGAAAGTAGCGATTTCCTGAGTAGACATCGCGGCCGCTGTCGCTGGGTCTTTGTAGCCATTGACCTTCTCGGTCATTGCGTTGTCCTGAACATCAACGGGCCCAGATGCATTGGATACCTTTTTACGCTGCCGTGTAAACCATGAAGCAATCCACTTGATTGGGCTTGACCTACAAGTGAGTAAGAGGCATATCATGAGATACATACATACAGGCTGGTAGCTTCGCTGAGTGCTGTGAGATGGGGTTTAGAAGAGATATCAGACACTGCAAATCCAGCCATGAGAATATTCAGCTGTTCCTTGGTGGCTCGTAAGAAATTAGGCTTTTTGCGTTGTGGAAGCGGAACTACATCCATCATGATGGTTGGAAATAAACCTGGACTGATCGAACATGCAGTGCAAATAACCGGACAAGTCTATTTTTCACGTATGTAACTTGGGGAAATAAGAGTCTTGATCTGCAGGCTTCTCAACCATCTGGCTTCTGCCAAGTCGTCGATGCCAACAGCTCATTGAGGAGTCGGCCTAGGCGGCAATCTGGAGTATGGTACTAGTGTCTTCGTGTACTCTGAAGATCGTAGAAAAAAACGCGACTCTGGAAAAAATACTTGGATATCTTTAATCTGGACGCAGACGCTAACTCGATTCGCCGGTACTACTAGTACCTGTAAAAGTCCATTCACTTCCGTCTTACTCTTTACACTTACTCTTCATGGCTTCGACACCTGATGACGGCGACAGACTCCGATGTTACAAGGGCAACTGTGAAGTACAGCCCCTGATCTCCGTTAAGAGCCGTACTCGCTGTTGTAACTCTGGGCTGACACTGCGGCAGTGCTGCTCTCTTGGAATCTTCGTCATTTAACTTGGAGCCGATCACGACGTTGGACTTCTGTAACGACGTGAACTTGGATCTGTAACTGATGCTATACATACTATATGCTTTGAGCTAAATACCAATCGACGTGAATCATACGTATGATGCAAACAAATTGTGCTTAAGAAAGGCAGATGAAAGGTAGAATGATTGCTTGTGTCCCTTAGAACGTTGGTCTTTCCCCTCTTCAGGATGTGCCACCAGAAAAAAGTCCCACTACCGAGATGCGCTTTGTTGCTTTGATTCTTATATCCCTTCTCTCTTGCTCCGCTGTATTCCTTCTCCCTTCCCACTTTAGATAATGCCGCACATCACGCTGGTCGTGTCAATAATGAATAGTAGACTGCGATCATTTTTCCCTGTCTAATATGATGCCTGACACCGCTCATCTCCCCTAAGTTGCGACTCCACGTTCTATAAGAAGAAACATGTAGATAGTGATATTAACTGTGCTGAGATGGACGGCGTCAGATCCCAACCAGCTAAGAGCCTCATTCGTATGACCAGCGAGCAGGATACACAGAGTTCTGGAATACGTTGGAATGCAAGGCATTCTGATACAGGGGCCAATAGACCCGCAGCCTTTCCCGGCGAAGGGGGTCATAATCATTTCAAAGACAAGGCGAAAGAGCATCGATATTATCGAAGGGCGTCGGGAGTTACAACCCCCATCCGGCCACTCCCTCCTATTCCAGCTCCTGCCGACAATGACCAACCGGTCAGGCAACTGCGCCCCCTTCCTAAAATTCCGGGACAGACTCCTGCAGTTAATACTCGGCCAATAATGCGATCTCGTCCCCTTCCAGTGATTCCTGGGCGTCGTGTTCAAGGGCCACGCCCCAATCGCAAAATCAGGCGATAGTAAATAAGCCAGTGCTATGTTGTATGTGGCATGCTACGCATTGAACAGGGACATTTAACTTGACAATAAGAGAAGTCTAAGGTCAATCAAGAAAATACACATCTTGTTGTATCAAGATATTTCCATATGATAGAGCATGGAAGCACGGAACCCTACAAGCGCCACAACCGCACC
>QFEW01012217.1:0-11060 GCA_003316525.1 Termitomyces eurrhizus
TAGGGGTAGCTCCAACGGTTTCAGATCCCTACCGTTTATTCAAGAACCTTAGCGATGCCAGGCAGCAGATTGCGATGCTAAACCATCAATCCATCACCCTTCTGTCTGTCCAAAATGCTTAGCAATGTCAGGCACCAAATCAAGGTGCTAAGCGATGTCAGACGCCAAGGTCAAATGCCAAGCTGTCCGTCAGTTTTTGATAGATCGTCAATCTTCTCGCTAAGCGCTGTCGTCAGTGACTGATGCCATCTGTCAGTTGTCATTCTTGCTGCCATCGGCGCTATCATTGATTGGATCTGCTTCTTGCCATACGCAGCCGTTAAATCTCACCAAAATTAGTTAATTAGTGTGCGCTAAGGTATCCCGAGCCAGTGCCGCATTGCCATAGCCTGCCATTGATGCACTGATCCTGTATGGGGTCCTATCACTGCCCCCCATACTGATGTGCTGCACCAGCAGAGAAATTCTCAGACTTGTTCTCTTTGGATTTTCCTCTGCCAGGTGATTAGTTATTGATTGTATTATTTCTACTTTCTCTAATACACTTTGGATTTCCCTCTGCCAGTTGTGTGATTAGCTGCAACCTCTAGAGGTTGCCTTTAGAGCAGAACAAGTCTTCTAATTCTGGTCTAGAAGCCCTTCATAGCTGTCAGAAGAATTCTCTGGCTCCTATCTGTCACTTCTCCACCAGTCTTAAGCACCTGTGCCTTCTATGTCTCAGCTTGCCTCTTCAGACACTCCTCTGGATGCTACAGCTCCTCAGGATGAAGCCTGGACTTGCTTGCTCCACCTGGAGGCCCAAGTGCAGCTTACTCAAGCTTTCCTCACTCACCACACCGCTGAACTCTTCACCCTCCAACAAATTACTGAAACCATTTCTGACTCCCTTTGGGCCCTTCTAGAGTGTCTAAACCCCACTTCCTTAGTTGCTACAGCAATCTCAGCAGTGGAACTGCTCCCTGCTAATAGGCTTCTACTTGGACTGAGCGCATCAAGGGACATTATAGGCCAACCAACACTTGACATACTGGAGACTCTAGCAACCAGTTTGGGTACAGAGCAGCTCTAGCTCTGTCACTCTATTGCAGGATTTATCCATTTACCCTAATCACCAGTTACCAGTCCTTCAGCACACTCCATTCATCTATTTCAAGAACCAAGGAGGCTCAGAATGTATAGCGCTAACATGGCAATGGGAGGAGGACTCTAACCAAATCCTGATCACTTCCAGAAGGGGTCAGCAGTAGGTGCTGCTATTTGATGAGGCACCTCAATTAGCAGTCTAAAAGAATCAATGACAGCAGCACAGGATATACTTAAGCCCAACATCTGGACCAGTCAGAAACTGATACAATGAGTAGCACTGACATTAGTGCTCATGGCATCTGTCAAGGATTTTCTGACCATACACCAGAACAGCCTGGCCAATTGGAATTATATTAAGAGTGAGCAGACCCATATAATTCTAAATCAATTTAGAGTTGCTGTTGGTTGCTATAAGTCATAATGCCATTGGTCGCTGTCATCCATGTGTCACCATTAGAGGGAACCATGAGGAGAGGCACTAAGAGGTAGTGCTGCAGATGGACTTATCTTGGAAAACACAGTAGTGCATAGTATATAAGATAGCTACTTCACATGTACATAACAACAAATTGTAACCTCTCAAGCACCCAGTTACACTTAGTGTTCAAATTATACTAGCTTTGCCTGACTTTGTCACTAAGTTGGGTGCTAGCTTCGTCTATCTCATCTTCATTGTTTATAGTGCCACCTACAGGCACATTACGCTGTGCTACTCATCTTTTTCTCTTTATCTTTGCTTAAGCTACAGCACTTACCGTTTGCTAGATAGCACTCAAGACACTATCATCTAGTGCATCATTCTATCACATCTGCTCAAGCACACTGGGACCCTGTCAGGACTCCTCACAACTATGTACATCAGGCGCTGGAGATGGCATTGTACTGCATATACGTCCAGCACACCCAACCACAGCTGGTGTCATCACTGCTGCTCAGCCATGGGCTCTGGGTCCTCCAGCAGCCCAAGTTACCCCATGCATGCTCCTTCTCTGACCAGCAATCCCAGATGCCTACAATAGCAACCATGTGACTTGAGAATAATTTCTACAGTTATGCCTCACCTATATCCAGCTCTGTGGAGATGACTTTGTCTCTGATGACCTGAAAATTGCATGGGTTCTCTCCTACATGAAGTCTGGGAGAGCAGCCATCTATGCACTGAGGGTTTTCCAATGCCCCAGAGGAGTCACAGAGTTTGCAAGCTGGGCTGCATTTGAGCAGGAATTCTAGGATGAGTTCTTCTCCCAGAACCTGGCCAAAACAGCCGTGCTGGTTTTCTGAGACAGGGACCAGTATGGATAAGGGAAGCACTTGCTGGATGAATACTTTGACTTCTTCCATGCACTAGTCAAGCAGGCTGGGTAGGGTATGGCCTGCAACTCTGCCTCACCTTCTGAGAAGGGCTCCAATCAACTCTGATGGAGCGCATCAACAATCTCACAGAAGGATGCCCAGCCAACAATCAAGTCGACTCTTGGTACTGAGTGGCCCAGGACCAGTGGCAGTTCATGGAACTCAAGTGCAGCCTGCAATGAGCTCCAGCCTCAGCAATAGCATCACACCTTCTAGTCTCCTTTCCCCACTCCAGAGCAGCTGTGTTTACTCCTCCTAGCCTCACTGCTCCTTCTGCAGTGCCAACATTGCCCCCCAGGGCCCCTATAGACATGGACTCCTCCTGCCAATGTGCCAACATACCTCTTTTATGCTGATGCTGTGGCACCCCTGGCCACTTCACATGCCGTTGCCCACTTGGCCTCAAAGTGTGCTACCTTGCCCTGGAGAAGCAGGAAGAGGTGCTCCTGCAGCTTCTGGCAGCCAAGGATGCAGCTGGAGCACCCTCTCCAGATATTGTGGCACTGGAGACCCTGGAGCAGGAGCAGAGTGCAGATGCGCTAGGAAAAGAGTGCCCAGAAGATTTTTAGAGGAGCAATGGATGAAGAGTATGCCCCCACTGCTTAGTGCAAATTGATTTGCATGTCTATTTATAGAAGAGCCCAATACAACCCCTGTGGACACTTTGACACCTACAATTGTAAACACACCCCCCAACATATCTGAAAGCCCTCCAGCCTCACCGATTCCTTCCACTGGATCCCCTCAACCCTGCATTTCTGCCTGGCAATGTTTCCTCCCAAGACGCTGCATGGTAGCCTCCATGCCCTTGGCCAACTTGCTCTGGCTAAAGGTGGAAGTTGAGACAACCAACACCTAGCAGACCTGGAGTGTGGTCACTCTCCTAGACTCTGGAGTGACAGAGCTCTTTGTTGATGCTGACTATGTGGCCAGACACTGTAGTACTTGGTTGCAAGTAGTACTGATAGTTCTGGGGCTTTTTTAAAGCTTAGAAAGTGACCTCTAATCCACACTAGTGCTTAATAATAAAACTTGATGTATTGAGTGCTTCACAGAATATCAAATATCTTGCAATGCAGAGGGTTCTCAATAAACTCCAGCCTAAGCAATTCACTCCCTGGGAATCACCGAGCCTTTGCCTATCAATTGCCTAGTTATTCTCTACTCTACTTGGACTATTTATACTAATTTTCTAATGCACAGACCACCAGATCACATGACTTTTTACTCTTGACCTCCCAGCATTCTTGACCTAATTTGTTGTTCCATTTTCCATTTTGGTGATGCATGTTTCAGTGCCACCATTCCATTCATCTCTTTCTTCCTCCATTCAATGCATAAGCCACCATTCTATTCATCTCTTTTGACATCCCTCCATGCTTCTTTCCCTTTTCTCTTTCAGTTATGTCAAATCAGGCATTGTCAGATCAGATCTTCTTCTAGATCATCACAATTTGATTCTATTTTGTCACCTCTGCCAGCTCCCATGCTGCCCCTCCCTATAATAGTGGTTGGACTATTGTTGGGTTGATAGCTTGAGCTGGTCCCTGCTCTTTGTTCTGTACTATCTGTGTATTTATCAGGGTGTTTTTGGAGATACAATTTGTTGACACTACTACCAGGAGGCTTACAATTTTCAGCCTTATGATTAAATGTTTATTTTGATTTCTGGTGCATGTTGTGTCTCTGACTGCTGGTACAGCATCATATCAACACCAACTCATGATGCAGCCTCTCCTCTCCCCCATTCCAGTCTACAATATTGATGGTACCCTCAATGAAGCAGGTTCCATCCATGCTATCATGGATCTAGTTCTGTGCCACTGGGCCCATGCCAAGTGTGCTACCTTCATGGTCACCAGCTTGGGGAAGCAGGACATGATCCTGGAGTACACATGGCTCCAGGAGCACAATCCGGAGATAGACTGGACTATCAGAGAGGTGAGCATGAGCCAGTGCTCCCAGTGCTGCACCACCTGCGCTGAGGAGGCAAGAACAGAGTGGTGCACTGCTGTGCAGGAATGCACAGCCATCTGGGCCTGCCGAGCAGGACACATCCTCTTTGCTGACCTTGACCTGTTGGACTCCCTACCCAACCCTCATAGAGAGGCCCTCTATGGGGACACCAGACATGGCAGTGGAGAAGTCACCATGGAAGATGGTTGTGAAGGAGAATTCCTGCCTGCCCCAGACCCAGAATTACCAAACAAGGCTATTGAGGTAGGGGACCACATCTATGCCACAACATTGTGCCTCCCACTATTGGCTGTCACCACCAATACCTTGTCTTGCCCATTCCAGGATACTGTTCCAAGCCATTTGCATGACTTTGAGGATGTTTTTTCCAAGGCCTCATTTGACTCTCTCCTGGAGCGCAAGCAGTGGGATCATGCCATCGAGCTCTTACCTGACTTGAAGCCTGCCAACTGCAAGGTGTACCCACTGGTGCCCAAGAAGCAGGATGAGCTAGATGCCTTCCTTTGGAAGAACCTCAAGACCGGAAGAATTTGTGCCTCAAAATTGCTGATGGCCTCCCCAGTGTTTTTTATCAAGAAGAAGGATGGCACCCTCCAGTTGGTCCAAGATTATTGTGTGCTTAATGCAATGACTATTAAGAACTGCTACCCACTCCCTCTCATCTCAGAACTCATCAACGACCTCTGGGGTGCGTGCTACTTTACCAAGTTGGACGTCTGCTGGGGCTACAACAATGTGCACATCCAGAAGGGAGACAAGTGGAAGTCTGTGTTCCAGACCAACTAAGGCCTGTTTAAACTATTAGTAATGTTCTTTGGGCTCACCAATAGCCCTGCCACCTTTCAGACCATGATGAATGATATATTCTGGGACCTCATAGCAAATGGAGTTGTGTGTGTGTATCTGGACAATATTCTTATCTACATCAAGACACTAGTGGAGCATTGCCAGATCACCCACATAGTTCTTGACCATCTCTGCCAGTATCAGCTCTACTTCAAACCAGAGAAATGTGAGTTTGAGAAAACTCAGATCAAGTATCTTGGGCTCATCATCTCTCATGGCATGGCAGAGATGGACCCAGTGAAGGTGGCCAGCATCACTCAATGGCTGGAGCCCTGGAACAAGAAAGAAGTACAGGCCTTTCTGGGGTTCACCAACTTCTACCAGCAGTTCATCTAGGACTTCTCCCACCATGCATGCCCCCTCTTTGATCTCATCTGGAAGGAGGCAGCCTAGACTTGGAGAGATGCGGAGCAACAGGCCTTTGATGCCCTGAAGCTGGCCATCACCTCCAAGCTGGTGCTCTTCTTTCCAGATAATGACCAGCTCTTCCAAGTCAAGGCAGACAGCTCTGACTTTGCCACCGGTGCCATCCTGTCTCAGCAATCCTGAGGGAATGGCAAGTGGCATCCTATGGCCTTCTACTCCAAGAGCCTCAATGCTGTGGAGCAGAACTATGAAATCCATGACAAGGAGATGCTGGCAATCATCCAGTCATTAAAGGAGTGGCACCACTTCCTGGAGGGGGTCCAGCACAAGTTTGAAATCTGGACAGACCACAAGAACTTGGAGTACTTCCAGACAGCAAAGAAGCTCAACCGCTGCTGGGCTTAGTGGTCTCTCTACCTTGCCAACTTTGACTTCTTGCTGCATCACAAACCAGGAAGGTCAATAAAGAAGCCTGATGCCCTCTCCAGACATGCCGACCATGGCTCTGGGGCCAGAGACAACAACAACATCACTCTTCTGTGACCGGAGCTGTTTGCCATCTGGGCACTAGAGGGGATATCTGCCTAGGGAGACAAGGTCAACATTCTGTGGGACATCTGCTGAGGGAACTAGGAAGAGATGCAGGAGGACTCCATGGCCAAGGCTGCCTTGACTCTACAATCTTGTCACCTCACGGGTGCAAGGTCAGTGCATGCTAACAAGTGAAGTCTCTAAGATGGCCTCCTCACCTACTGTGGCCACATCTACGTACCCAACAACTCAGAGCTCCAGAGACATATTGTTGAGCAACACTACAACTCTAGCTAGCGAACATCAATGGGTCTCTTATCAGCCTTTTCTTCTGTCTCAAGGTTATAAACTGCGTTCTCGATACGCTCCAGATTGGGAACCCTCTTGGAAAGATTCAGACATACCTAGACAATTATTCCATTACGAAGATTCAATCACGCCTGATGTAAGCTCTTTGTTATATGTCTCAACTTTGTTAAAATGGATTCTTCAGAAAAGAGCAGTCGCAATGGACGCAATCCGCTTGGCTGATAACCGTCACGTTGTTCTTAAGAAGCTTCAGACTTCCTCTGAAGAACTCAGAATCGCGCAGTTTCTTTCTTCAAAACCTCTTTGTTATGATTCGAGGAATCATTCAGTACCTATTCTAGACACAATTTACGATCCCAACAACAAGGATGTGGTATTCATCGTGATGCCTATTCTGCTTCAGATGGACTATCTGCCATTCCGTCGTGTCGGTGAATTTTCAGAGGCAGTACGTCAGTATCTCACGGTCTGTGCCCTCCCATATATCGTCGTTTGACTAAGATTAAGTCAATATCAGGGCCTCCAGTTCATGCACGAGAATAATATTGCTCATAGGTCAGGACTCGGAAATAATTTCAAGATAGATATCGTTCATTTAAGCCTCTTTCAGAGACGCCTGCTATTTTAACTTGATGGTGGATCCTACAGAACTCCTACCTGGAGGTTTTCACTTCTTTAAGCCTCATACTTGTGATGGCGTCAACCGATGGAAAGAATGGCGGGAGCGTAGTAGTGTGAAGTCTTTACGTTACTACTTCATTGATTTCGGTCTTTCGCGTCAATATTCAACGAACAAGGGCGTTAAAGATGTTGGAGTTTTAGGTCAGGACCAGTCTTATCCTGAGCGCTCGGCTACAATACCCTACGACCCGTTCAAAACTGACATATACCATCTGGGCAAAGTTATCCTAAAGATCGTTAATGTATGTTTTGTTTTACTACTTGTTCATGGACGACTTTGATCTTCAGTAGGAATACGACGGTCTTGAGTACTTTACTCAAATAGGCAATGCAATGACACGGAAGAATCCTGAGGATAGAGCTTCATTAATGGAAATGTTGGCTGTGGTTGATCGTCTAAAGCCGAAGCAATTGAAACGTCGCGTCTGGGCAAAAGATAATTCAAAATTGTCACGTATCCTGATGCAATATTTCGGGTACAATTTTCCAATATGAACTTCGTTCAGAAGATTTGCCGTTATACCAACCATGCAAAAACACTCGTAATGGATAGATAGATCTTGAAATCCTATCTTCATATAGCCATTCGTCATTCTCTTCCGATTCTTCGTCCTAAATCCAAAATAAAACCGGAAAAGACCAGAGATCGTGCCTTAATGAAACGTTAAGCACACAGGGAAAAAAATTCTGAGCATGATAAACAATGGTATCGTGTGGCAATATTACCCGGCTGTTGTTGTAATCTTGATGGGTAATGCCCTTGTGGTCACTAATCGGTGCAAGTTGAGCTCGTTCGAGTCATCTCTGGAGAAATGTTGTGGTAAGCACGTTCATCTGATAGATTTCCGATCGTTATCGCATCTCAAGGCTATGCGGATGAATCACAAAGACCCTGCAAATGGACACAAGGTGTATTTCAGGCCGGAGACTTGAAGCATGGAAATGTCATGAGGACACAATCCTGTTAAGTTCCGGATAATCCACGCCTGGCGGGGATAAAATCTACAGATGTTCAAAAAACGGAGATTGAGAGCAAAAGGGCACGATGTAGTGGCACACGCGAGGACGCGATCTATAAGGGTATTCTGGTGTCACATGGAACGACATACTTTATGGCCCTGCTTGCTCTCCGTGAAAGATGTGGCAGCTGTCGAATTCGAAATATTGTAAGACGAGATGCTGCGATCAAAAACTTCAGGAACCTGGATTGCAAACACTATCAAACGTTTTTGTAGATAGACTTGAACGAG
This sequence comes from Termitomyces eurrhizus, assembly GCA_003316525.1. NCBI lineage: Eukaryota > Fungi > Basidiomycota > Agaricomycetes > Agaricales > Lyophyllaceae > Termitomyces > Termitomyces eurrhizus. Next base: position 8,400 of record QFEW01012217.1, read on the forward strand.
TCATCGTCACAACTTGACGACACTAAATGATTCCTCCACCAAGTGACCAAGGGATGAGACTCCATGCTTAGAGATTTGGAATGCAAACGGGATGGACAGTTATGGAACCTACAAACCGCAAGACAGCCCAAAGGCACTGCTTTACTCGTCACAAAAGTGGAATCATTGTCCACTGCAGGATATAGTGGTGCACGTGCGCTTCAGCGCCATCGCCTGACTGAAGGCAACTAGTATCGGTATCGAGTTGAGTAATCTATGTTTAATAGAGTTGGAAGCGCGATACGAAAGATGTTGCAAATCACAGACCTTTAGGTGACACCACTAAACCACGACCTTTCGATGCACCTCGATAGACAGTTTCAATAATGTCAATCATCTAGTAATCCAGCTCAGAGGAATGGTCGAGCACTAAAGCTCTTGGCGAACCTCTTGCTTGTTGTCCATGGCCCAATTGCTGTTAAAAAAAAGTGCGTTAGAACTAGCCATAGGAGCAATATATAGCTCAGCATAACCTACATCTTGTTATTATTACCAGTTCCAAGATCAATCATAATATGTTTATTTCTGAATCGATGAAAAGGTCCAGATTGATTGTCCAGATGGATGCGGTAGAACAGCCTCACCGATAGAAAAACATAACTGTGCATGGATCGTACAATTCGTACATCTACAGTACAAATTTCATCAGCTACTACGCGTCAGATGCAGCAGTTACCGGCCAGTCACTGGCCTTGTTGAAATCAGGAACCTCGGTGATATCTACGAGATAGATAACAGCGAAGTTCTGAACCTTCTCAGCAACACCAAACAAAGTCTCGTCCATCGTCATGCATTGAGTGTCCCAGTCATGTCCAAAGCGAATAACAACAACACGATCCTCCTCCGACTTAATTGCTTCGTCGACATGCCAGCCAGAGGGAAGATGAGGGAGAAGATAAGACATGGTATAAGACAAGAAAAGCGTTTGTTTACCTACTTTGTTCCGCACGTGATCCTGAACCTATCTCAATAATGAGAATAAATTGCATGCAATACGAAAGCTACCGATAAATCAACCTCTTCGCACATTATACAAAGGCATAAGTTCACAAGAAGCGATTCGGTAGACAAAATAAGATGCTGTCGGCAGAGCCCCAAGCAAAACTGTGAAGAAGCTAGGAAACGAATATGACGTGGATTGAGACTGGATACCTCCGAGATGCTGCCTACTAAGACTAAAAATTACAACGAGTCACCGTTAGGTCCCGTACGACCCCTATCGTGTCGAAGTCGCCCGCTTAGGCGCAGGCACTCCAGACAACGCCCGTGTTTCTCCCTGTGCAGCTCGGGCACTAGATGAACGACCATGCGACGCGGTAGCTCCGACGGACAAACGCCTCGGCGGGGCAAAGCTAGGGGCAAGGTCCTCAACCACCTTTCGCGCCTGAGTAAAGAAGAGCTTGACATTGCGTTCGCAGACGTTTTCAATATAGTAGGAGTTTCCTGCGGATCATAGGAATAAGCGATAATGGCGGAATGGCAGATCGAAGCATACCACGAGGAACCATGAACATAGCCCCTGTCGCAAGCATATGGTTGGAATTGTGGATTCTTAGATTGACGGCTCCCTCGATAATATAAAAAATCTGTACCACAGGATTGAGTTAACTCAAAAAATCATGAGAATAACGTACATAAGTATTATCTTTTGTCTGTTTTGTCGGCTTTTTCTTTCTCGGGGGAATCTCGAGGATACCAGCAGCGATGAAGTCTGCGTCACCAAATGCTTTCATAAATTTCCAATCATTATTTTCGATCATCTTGTTCGGGACATCCTTCGCCATGTATGCAATACCTGAAGGAGATCACTACTATGAGATCAACAAATCCGTATGCAACTTACGTCGCTCTACTTCTTCTCTTGTATCATAATCAAGAAGAATAGCAAAATCCTCTGTTTTGTCGTCCCAGCCGTTCTCTGGGTTGTACACAGGTATAACCTTGTAATGGAGATCGTCATCCGTCTTGCTTCTGGCGCGAGTCGAACGCTTTCGCTTTCCAAGAGGCTCGGGCGTTTCCTTCGGTATTCGAATGATCTCCTTGATAGGAGGGACAAGAACATGACCATTACCGGCCCCCTGCGGGCGTCCATATACCAATTTCTCGCCTCGCCACCACTCCAGAGGTTTGTAATGTTCTCTCGCACTCTTGCGAACCCCCTCTCGATAAACTGAAAGAAAGGTTAGAAGACGTGACGAAGTAACAGGGAAACACCTACTTCGGTTCTCCTTCTTTAACCGTCCATTCCTTTGACGAGTCGCCTTCGGTGGATCTTCTGCAACTTTGGTTTTCTTTGCGCGTCGAGGTGAGGGTTCCGGTTCGTCTGCGGGAGGTAGTTCTTCGTCGGAATATGTTTGTCGAACATCCTCCAAACTCTGTGCGATCTCATCCTCAATTTCGGACTCACGCTCCTCAAGGACATCCGACAACACTGCACGCCCCTTACCCTTATCGCGTTTGGAAGGTGGTGGTGTTTGCTCTTGATCTTCCTCAGGCTGATCCTGTTGCTCATCATCATCATCTTCGTCCATCTCTCTAAAGCTCGCGCCCTGAGGTGCGTCCTGCTCACCCGAACTATCAGGCTGGTCATCATAGTCACCACCATACCCATAGTCTGGTGCA
>QFEW01012219.1:2393-15636 GCA_003316525.1 Termitomyces eurrhizus
CTAAAATGCAAGTATGGGATGTTGGTGCAAACATGGGAGCACGAAAAGCTTTCGGAAATAAGCTGCGGGAGGCAGGAAGGATGCTTCGGGAGAAGGAGAGCAATTCAGGAGGTCTTATTGGGGTTGTCAGCGATGATGAGGATAGCGACGCTGAGGGCGGTGAAGAGTAGATGGCTTATATCTTAAGTTTTTCCGCTGTTTATTTAAAACGGGTGGATACAGGAATCTACGGATATATCACAAGCAGCCCAAGTTACATTGAGCAGAAAGGTATCAGAAGACGAGATGTCTTTTTAAACAGCGAGTTTCCTCCTTCGGTAAGAAATAGTCCTGGGAGTCTTAGGCATGGTAATCATCGTCTGAAAGAATCACGATTAATTTCTCATGTATGACAAGTCTGAAAAACCATACGTGATAGTTGTGTTCTGGAACAGCATCGATACGAATCTCCATGTGACGAATGATGGTGGCGACGATGGTCCCCAGTTGCAGATAGGCAAACTGTTGGTTCACGCGTAAATAAAATTCTACGATCGGAAAACGCGTTACGCATCATACCTGCTCGCCGATGCACCGATGCTTGCCCGCTCCAAAGGGTTGGTAGGGACTTTCAGTGCCCTTACTAACAGCACCAAATCCATAATCAATCTTCTCGCCGTTCTTGTCTTCGTAAGTCTCAAAAGCCTGAGCAGCGACACCCTCAGGGTCGCTCCATCTGTACGGGTCCCAGTTCAATGCGTCTCTCCATACTCTTGGATCAGTCTGGCTGACGGCGGGCGAGGCCATGACGAAGTGACCCTTGGGGACGATGTAGGTCTTGTCCTCGCCAGGAGAAGAGAGCGTCGGGGGAACGGCAACATCATCGCGGACCTTGCGCATGATGCTGTGTATTGGAGGATGCATACGAAGGGTCTCGCGGATAACGGCGTCCATGAGAGGCAGCTCGCGCAGTTCCTCGTATGTCATTGACCGAAGTTTACCGTCTGGAGTGCTAAAGTGCTTAACTTGTTCCTCGTAGAGCGCCTCTGCAACCTCAGGATTTGCAGCTATGTGAAGGAGAGCCCAGGAACCAGTTGCAGAGCTTGTGTGTTGGCCAGCCATGAGGAGAGCAATCATGATGTGGGCTATCTCGTGATCCTTGAGCGGTTGGCCTGCGCGGTACTTCTGTTGCATAAGGGCTTCAATCATGTCAGGCTCGCCGTGCTACCAGGGGTGTTTGTGAGCCAATACGAAGGGGGAGAAAGATGTCAATCAATTTACATTACCACTCGCTCGACGTTTCTTAATAATATCGACATAGAACGCGCTCATCTTGACATGTGCAGCATCACGCCTTCGGTAGCTGGCCAGAGGGAGATTGGGGAACATCCAGTTGAGCGGAGTGAAGCCACCGTCAAGGTCATTATACAACCCGGAGAATGATTTGTTCAGGTTCTCGCGTACTTCCCTACCCTGCAAGGTCCTGGACGCAGTCAAAATTGTGATTTCCTGCATAACTTTGCACACGTCGAAATTCCCCCATTCGTTGACGTCATTCGCCTGGAAGACTTTGAACGACGGGTCTTGTGCTAGAAAATCGTCGACCTCTTCTTCGATCATGCCTACATAGGTGCGGAAGTTGTCCGAAGTCAACCCGACCTTGACAAAACGTTTCTGCTCCATGAAAATATCGTTGGGGACGTCATAAACCACGTCCTTGCCAAAAATGGGCGTAGTCAGAGGCTACCGGAAGCTGTCACTTTTGGAACTGAGAAATGAGGTGATTGCTTAAAGACTGACTGTGTAAGCATCTTCTGCATTCAGAACAGTCGATTTACCACCGAGAACGAAATTATTGCCTTTCGGGCCCAGAGCAACAGTGACCTTTCGACCAAGTAGCACGAAGGTAAAGACATCACCATACTATGCAGGGAAAGCAAACGTCAGTTGATGTTATGGAGTGACAGATACTTTGGGACTCGCCTTCTCGCGACATGAAAAGAAGAAGCTCATGGGATCATTTCCATACTGGATGGCGGAGCCTACGTAGGGTAGCCAGTGAAAAATTACAGGAGGGTCAGTAGATTTGCGGGGAATAAGCTGGAGGGCATTTTGAACAGGCAAGGAAACATGAAAAATGAATGGCATACCAGCTGCCACAGGACATTAAGGACGATAGCAATTACAGGAATATTGAGGAGGGTAAGAAGTATTAGGTGTGAATTAGACTGAGGGAGGTATGTTTGGGCATCGGCAAGGTAGGTGGACCACGCGTCGACTGTGGTGTTGGGCGACATGGCGAATTGAAACCAGGGAGAGGACTGCCGGTTTATATTTTTGGCTCGCGTCAGAAAATCGCACCACTATATTTCGTCCCACGCATCCTATCAATTACTGGGATCTAATCGTCGAACCACACTTGTCCATTTTATGTCCCGTATAATTGTATTGCAGAGGACTGGGTTGTACAAAGGAAATATAAGAATATCTAATTATGAAAATATCTAACTATAGGATTATCTATGGTACTTATTGAACAGATGTGTTTTTGAGGCTAAAATGAATCTGCGGCTTCGTCCCTACCACAATTTTCCGTACCCTCACATCAACTTCGCTCCCAATGGCAATGTCAGTGCTAGGCAAATAATCCAACATTCCAACAAGGCCGAGATGGGGACAATCCACTTGAGCTTGCCACGCACCATTCTGGGAGTTCACAGCAACTGCGCTAAGAGTATAGGCCTTCAAATTGCTGAGTGGCCCTTCGACGCTGTCAAAACCACCGTGATCCTTTGCCCACCGCTTGATATACATCAACTGCCAGAACCGGTTGTGATACCGCTCAGTGATCATTGTCGCCTTTTCACGTGAGGCAGCAGTTTTAACCATCTCCCAGACTTCCCCGGCGCTGAATGGAGGGGATGCTTGCGATGCTTTAGATCCCAGCAAGGCATGGTGTATTTGCCAATGTGCCATCAAATCGATGTAGCGGCGTAGAGGGGAAGTGACACGCGTATAGCCTTCTCCTTCAGCGACGCCCAAAGTATAGTGAGCTTCGGGTTCCAGTGAATAGTTAGACACAGATGGAATCTCTATCTTCTCGATGATGGCGTGAGAGGGTATATAGCAATTCGGACTCCGCATATCCAGGATTGGTTGTTTATCAAAATTGGCATGGATAGATAAAGGATCAGCGATACGCCTCACCATAGGAAGGTTGTTATCCGTACAAAACCGAGACGCGACGCGACAGGCCAGTTTCATCGACTCAGCGATCGAAAGACGAGCCCCGGAGTCCAGGTCGGAGGCTTCAGTGACACTGTACTGGAACGTCGGAAACCCTCTAAAGGTCATTGGATCGTTCATAAGACCGGTAATCTCAGGCGGAGGTTTAACGATAAGCTCGAGTGATCCCATGTTTCTTGCAGGAATAATGACTCCATCTCTGTACCGCTTATCCATCAAATAACGTGCAACTTGGTAAATATCACGGATGTCTTTAGCATGAGAGTCTGAAATATTGATTGGTTTTGGACTTGATTGAACCTGACGGCCAAAGGGATACCAATTTAAATCGTCCGAGTGCCCTAAAACCTTATTGGCCTGCTGGTATGTAATCACATTCACGTTGTTGATGAGACCTGCCCTGACTTTGTAGTCCAAAAGGTGTCCCCTAGTATCAACTTTGCCGCTGAACGTAATTACTCTCAGCGGCGAGTCTGTTGTCTTTCGACCAAGGGAGAGACCAAGGGTAGGATGCGACATCAGACTCTTGGGGAAAATTGGCCACGTGCGATGAGTGAGATAGAGCGTCGACGTGCGGGCAAATGCCTCTTGAGCAAGTGTGTTGTTGTAGGGGATGAGGGAAGCAGGATCAGCAATATGAACGTGTAGCCAAAAAGCATCTGGTTCCGAGGGGATCCGTTCAATGGAAACACCGTCGTCCAGTTCTTCGGCATTAGCGTCATCAATGACGAAAACAGGTAAATCACCAAAATCGTGCCGCACAGCTTCCAAGGGATCAGTTTTATGGAAATCTTCGGGTCCTAAAGGAGCATCCTTTTCAGAGGACTCCACAGATGCAAATCCTCTAGCTGCAATGGCCTCCTGCCTTTGTATCCAGGAAGATGTTTCCTCGGGTTCAGTGTCAAGTCCAACAATGGGATCAAGGCATGCCAAATCTTGCCAAGGTGCAAGCGCACCAATATTGGTAAGTACGTCGTAGAGGTCACTGGTTCCATCGAGTTTTTCGTTATCTATCTGTTTCAGAATATAGGAAACGCCCAATGAATACGGGTCCAATTGATTTGAACGAGTTTGTCGAAGGGAGTGGTGAAGGAACTTGAGTATGGTACGGTCGTCAGCGGTCCAGACATGAGAAGCAGGTGTATAGGAGGGTTTTTCTTTCCTGGAAGCGTGTTGTATCTCCTGATATTTAGGGATAAGTTTCTTCACCTTTGCAGTAAAAGACTGTATTGGGCTTCCTGGATCGCGGGCCCACTCGTTGATTATCTTGATAGTATTGACATGAGCTTCTGGACGGACGTAGATAATTCGACTGGTCTCATAGGTTTGGTCGGCCACGAAATATAAAGCGTTGGACATGAGGTATTTGTGAAGACCGAATTCTGTCAAACTATCAGGTTTAGGTGAAATCAAACGAGCAGTTTCGCCCAGAGTTGTGGTATTCCAGGCTTCTGGATCAGGAGACTTGACTTGTTTGTAAATCGTCGCGCTTTTCATAGAAACAATGTTATGCATGGCCTCCGATTGACGCTCAATTTCCCGCAGGCGTCGAAGTACTTCTATTCTGGCGCTTTTTTGACATTGCGACGGTTCGGGCTCGTTTGGCCCACACCTGTCCATGAGATCTTTCGGTACGAAGTTCGGAATCGTGAACAGGACGTCATATCGGCCAGGGAACCAAATTGAGCCTGAGCTCATGAGTGTGGTAAGTCTCTTTCGCCTGGTCATGATTTGATCCCCCAGTACAACACCGTGGGCTAGAATAAGACTCCTGTGTTTCTAATCAGATATTGCAGGTGACAATTGTGCTCGTTTTCTGACCGTCTCGTTTCTATGAATGTTCCAGGTAGAATTGAGTTGTTGCGGCCGACATCAGTTTCTTCAATTTCCTCATCCTCGCCAGGTTGCTCAGCTTCAAAAGCTTCTTGCTCAAGGGACTGACGGTTTTGGCCACTGTTGTCCTTTAGTAGTTTTGCCAATTTGATCTCCTCTCCGCGTAATGTATGGGTATCCTTCCAATCATGCGGTTGATACATCGCCCGTTCCATGACATGCAGTGTTTCATCTTTAAATTTGCCATACGCATATCGTGAAAGTTTCAGACGCGGCTTTGTTTTGTTGTGCGAGGGAACATGCTTATAGCGCCGTGGTCCCAGCCCAAGCAAATATCGAGTGTCGTGAGGAGATTTGCAAACGAGGACCGCTCGCCTGTGCATAACGCGGATGAACGGACGCCTGGGAGTTTTGTTCATTTCGAAATTTTGCTCTGCCACCGGCCCGGTTTATCCGGCTAATTTTCTGACCCTCGACATGTTCAAGCGCGTCGAGAAGCGACAACGAAAGAAGGAGGAGGAGGAGGAGCTTGGTCTTGACGAGGACATGAAGCAGGTGCTCGGGATGAACGACACAGACTCTGAGGAATCCGCGTCCGACACTGACGATTCTGAATCTAATGGTGCAGAAGGCAGTGGCCAAGAAGGGGTTTATGATTCGGACGCAGAAGAACGTGTTCATGAACAAGACGAAGGGGAGGAGAGTGAGGACGAGACCTCTCTACCAGTGATAACCGTTCAAGAGGCCCTGCGTGACCCCGTCTATATCATCTCTCTGGAACCGAATGTAAAGGGATGTATTCTCTGCCCGAGAAAAATTCTCAAGGGCGCGAAAATGGTTGAGCTTCACAGAACATCCAATGCATGTACGCTTCCTTTATCTCTCGAGGGAAGCTGGACTTACATGTTCTACCCTCTAGGCTCATGAGCGCCGCGCTCAGCAATTTGCAGCCCTCGCGTCCGGCGTGAACTCTCAGACTAACGCTTGGGATCTCCTTGCTCAGCGGGAAGCGGAAAAGGGTGCGAAGCAGCCACTAAATGCACCTTCTGAGACTTCCAAACGCGCACAGAAACGGGTAAGCAGTCGTATCACATTTTCGGAATTTCTTGTCGATCAATTAATGTATTTCTAGACATTACGAGCGGCACTACGCAAGATGCGTCGCGATAAGCAGAAAGTCAAAGCGAAAGCGAAAAAGGCTGCAGCAACGGAATCGTCCGCAGCTCCTGCCGAACGACAGACATCACCAGCGACTGAACCACCAAAAAAGAAACAAAAATCCGATGAAACAACATCTTCCCCTCCTCTCGCCGTCGAATCTGTGCAGCTATCTCGTAGAAAGGAAGTCAGGGGCGTCGCTGCCATTGCGCGATCCGCGTCTGACAGAGCCAGGGCTGCACGAGCAAAAGCGACTAAAGTGCATGCAGATCAAACTTAAAACTTGAAATTGGCTTCATGAGCTTGAAAGCGAACTTGCACCACCATCTGAATCGGAGACTTACAAATTCTGTACTGTATTTATAGTCCGTAGTATACATAACAACCCCAAAGTCTGAACGAACCGCGAAATGATCGTCAACTGACCGTCAAGCAAGGGTCTGTAGTACACGATCTGTCATTTTGATCACCTGGGTATACGTTGCTCCTGAATCAATCGATATTAATGTCATCAGAATGCATACCTCGTGGATATCAGGCCGCTCCGCAGGGTTTAGCTTCAACAGGCTGTCAATGAGGTCCTTGAGGCCTTGAGAATATGCCGAACTGGGGTGCTTGTACTGTGCATTGAGTACAGCCATTGCTATTGAACCTCCCTGTTCCGTAGTCTGCGTATTTTCAAAGGGGGAGTGTAAGTACGCGAGGGCATACAACGTGCACCCAAGAGACTGTGTAACCATCAGAATAAACAGACGTGAAACATGATACACATACCCATATGTCAACTTTTTCATCGAGAATGGTTCCTGTCTTAACATCGAACAGCTCAGGGGCACGGTATGCCATCGTGCTTTGCTCCGCCGCGATATCCTAAATGACAAATCTGTCAACCAGATAAGAGGAGATAAGTCGGCGGGGAGCATACCTGCTGTAGCAACGCCTGATTACGCGTCTCAATCGGAATTCTCGCTTTACAAGCACTCCCAAAATCCATGAGAATCGGTGTTATACCGTCATCCGATATCATCACATTTCTGTAAAACAAACACCTTGTCAAGTCCGAGGAAGATTGCTAGATACAAAATTAACATACCCTGGTTTTATGTCACGATGCGCATATGGCACCAATTCACCTTCACTGTCACCCTCTTGCCGCGTATTGTCTAACTCTTGATCACCATCAAACACCACGTCGCCTTCATCTACCCGGTGCTTTGTCACTAAAGGAACAGTTACCCCCGCATCGTACGAGAACCCGCCTTCACCGTCGTCGTCGGGCTGAGGAAAGCGCTCATCATCATCCGAATGCCGCCTTTGCGAAATTGGTTGAGGATGCCGCGGAGATCCATTAGCCTGCGCAAGCTGAGACGCACCAGGCCGTGCACGATAGCTGTGCATTGCACGAATTGCCAGACATGTCCCTCGGAACAGACGAAGAAGATCTTGCTCAGATAAATGTCTGCGGTTTACCACATTTGCATTGATGGCATCTTGGAGATTACCGCGCTGTACTCTGGGTCAACCTCATGTTATGTCGGTACACTCCCCATGAGGTTTACCTTGTACAAGGGAAGAAAGAGATACACAATTTTTCCATCGCCCTCAGGGTCTTGTACAACCGCGGAGTCCTGTTGCAATGGAATAGTAAGACATAGAATGTTCAGAATGAAGACAGCCTACCAGTATTCGGATGATATTTGGGTGTCTGTAACATCGAATGCATGAACGTTGGTTTTCAAGTCCCCCAGAGAGACATACACACCTGAAACGCCTGTAAGCTTCCACCTCACGCATAGCCTCCTTGACTCCCTCAGAACCAGTAGGACAGCGTATTTTCTTAAGAGCAAATTGACGCTACACATTTGTGTGATGTGGCTCAGTTCAGTCTCAATTACACTTCGTACTCACCCCACTATGTTCATCTTGCGCTAGATATACAAAAGAGAAGCCACCCTCTCCTAGGACCTTTATTATTTGGACTGCAGAGGCCCATGAGTTGTATGAGAAATACGGAAAGGACAGTGAGCTGACAAGTTCTCCCATTGATCTTAACCTTTGCGGACTGTTGACAAAGACAGGACGTCAGCGCGTAGATTGCATCTCTCGCCTGTTCCTTGAAGCTCTCAAGAGCGCTGAGGAATTGAGGAGGATTCATGAAGTTTACAGAAGTGTCGGACCCTTTACTCTCTAAGATCGTGGACTATTTGGACCAGACCTTTTGGAGAAACATGAGCACTGCCACAGAAAATCAAGTTCCGCGGCCCTGAAAGAATACAAGAAGAATAAATTTGCAATTACATATAAGTATAGACTTCAGATTCATGTACTTGTTCTACACATATATCGGATATGATGGCGCAAATACATCTAGAATTTTCTCCCTCCAAATGAAGATGAGCAGTGCAATGAGGAAAGGAATTATTATCAGGTTGACGTCAAAGGATTGGCTGTAGACCCAGTGGGGATTCCACTTTTCGCATAGCCTTGCATGCTAATAGTACCATTAGTCACAGTGTTCCTCGACTTACGCATCAACGACTGACCTTGATCCTCGCGTCTTGTTCGAGCGATTTCTGGGTGCTCCAGCGCATTACCGCGGAATCAGAAAAGGATATCGTGTCGAGCTCTCTGATGTATGTTTCAACTGCTGGAATGTAGTAGAGAATACTGTCCAGCTTGTTTTTGTCGCGTTCTAGAACGAGTCAGAGAGAGAGAAGCGGTAGAACATCGACAGAACTGACTTCTAGGATTGTGAATATAAGGGAATATGGCATCGCGCCGGTATATTTCGAGACATTTGGGAAAACTTTGCTCAAGAACAAGTTCAGGGGCGAAGCTTGAGGAAGAAATAGGGGGTAAGCGGTGTCACGGCGAGTACGATGCGATTTACTTTTTATCAAGGCACTGATTGCAGCATCGAACACGGCATGTCCAATACACCTGCTGTATATTCGGAACCAAGCAAAACTGTAAACGTGTTATTATATAGTTGGATATAATGATGTCATCAATGAAGTACTTGCATGGCAGTGGGTGTCGAACGCAAGACTTGCGTATCGAGGTTCACTCATATCGGAAGGGCAGAAGGGCAAGCCGCCGACGCTGGCCAACGCAACCCTCCAGACACATCTGGAAGATCGAGACATGAGAATATTCCGAAGACTATGGGAGGTCCTTGCAAGATGGAGAAGGTCAGAAGGGTGAAGATGTTGGAAGATCTATCAACATTGTCAGTATAGATTTCTCTAACAGGTGTAGGTTCATGCCTCAAGCAAAATATCAATTGGCATCGACGACAACGGACTCACGTCGGCCTGTCCTCGTCGGGCGGTTGATCCATGACGGAATCGCATCTCGCGTTCGTTGTAGTCCGTGCCAGATAGACCAGGATTGGTAGTCCAAGGTAAACTCAAAGAGTTGCTCTGGTGTGGTTCTCTCTTGTGGAGAAGTAGCATTGGGGTATGAAGCTTGTAACCTGGGGACTAAGTATACTTTCTTCAAGTATGGTTTGAATCGAACCATGTGACTCCATGGATCATCAGATATACAATCCTCCCATTAGTGGTGCCATCCAATGCCCGAGGCACGGCAGGTTGCATCTTTCACACATGACATTCGGGGTATGCAATGGCGGAAGACAGAAATAGAATGGTGAGATAAACGGATCGATCGAGATAACGTGTAATAGCACACGATCTACCCCGAGATTGCTCTGGACGTAAAGAGGACGTCGTTCATCTCTGCCTGCATTTATCATTATGCCCGATATACGCAAACTATAACCTATCTAAAATATGTATTGGAATACAAAGTCTTGGTGCATCGCGACCAGTGCTGCCGCTAGAATAATAATAATTACAAAGTTAACCTCATTGGACCTTTTGTGTACCCAGTGATCATTACTCCAATGCTCACAAAGAGCTGCATGCTAATTATAAACGAGTCCAGTTTAGATAAGCGGCATGTTGCCCGGAAAAAAAGGAGACGAACACTCAGACGCTGATCTTGCTCTTCCTCCTTCCTAATACTCCACTGCTTGACAGTCAGACCAGCTCCCTGCAGTTGCCCAAGCTCTTGCTGGTACTGTTTCGCCACGGGTAGATAATACAGAATTCTTCCAGGTTTGTAAGGTCGGGGTTCTGACCGAGGCCGAAGACAGGCACAATACGTTTTAGGAATGTGAAATGTTGAGAAGATAACAATGGCTTACTTGGATATACAATATATGGAAATATTGCTCTATTCCCTCCAGATGTAGTAGGGATCAATTTGTTGAGATCGTAGTCAGACACGAAGCTAACAAGGAGCTCCAATGTTAGTGATTCCCCATCGCTTTACCACGTTGTCTTCTCGATAACTCGAACACATCACTTACTTTGCTTCAATACATTTTCTGCAACACCGTACACGACAATTCCAAAAGATGTTATGAGTACAAGGTGCCGAACAGAACTAAGAGGCCAAACGATGCTGTAGTTCGGGCGGGTTTCAGTTTGAGAAACAGATACTGACATGGCAGTGATCATCGAATGCGAGGTTCACATATTGCGGTTCATTGAGGTCCGCTGGGCACGATGGAAGACCAGGAACATTCGCTATTGCCGATCTCCAGACGGACCGAGCAGAACGCCTCATAAGAATTGAGCGTAGAGTCCTCGTGGTCCGTGTCAAATTGAGAAGATCGGTAGGATGGAGGTGCCCGAAAACCTTGCATTGAATATGAAAGACAGCGTTCTTACAACTCTAATTCAATAGTAGGGATGACATACCTCAAACAAGAGCTCCAGTGGCACATCTGTCAACCTCTCTAGAGACCCTGTTCTGTCCAAGTCCTTGAATTTCCCAGTATCTGAGCTAGTCTGTTCTTCGAATAGCATATCGATCGAGAGAGAAAGCTCAAAATGCCCCTATTATTTCTCCGGAAGTTCTGATAACCCGGGTTACGGAAATCTCTGATGGAATTCCACATACATATACAGACAACTCTAAACGATGGTGTGACGACATCTACAATGGGTACATAGAACGAGGATTATACTAGTCAGGACTTACGGTAAAGAGTTCAACAGGGCTAATCTTCCCACCCGGACATTTCTCTCTCCCGCTTGGCCCTCCTCATCTCCGTTCTCTCTGCATCGGACATACACGCCCACTCCGTTATACCCCCAACACTGTCGACCAACTCTTCTTCCCACTGCTCTTCGCGTTCAATCTCCTTTTTCGTCTTCCTCTTCGGCGGAGGGGGCGGCAAGGGCGGTGGAGGCGTCCGTCTATTCGGATGTAGAGGCGCAATGCGGGATAACACGGTCCGAGACGCTTTTGCATACGGCGAGTATGCGGTACCCGGAGTTGCCGAGCTTGCGCCACCGCTCCGCGGTGCCGGAGAACAAAACGGCGAACCAGGTTTCGAGTTCACACGTCGTATGAGGTCCGACATCGGGGTAGACTTCGTTCTTGCAATGGTGTAGCGAGAGGAAAGACTGGTCAAGCATGACACCCCGGGTCCGACAGATGCTTTTGGGGTCCGAGGGATGTCTGATGCTGAAGGAAGGGAATTTTCCTATCAAGAATGAGCACTCGTAAAAGCTTTTAATGATTTAAGCATACCTTGGAGGAACTACTGTGTCGTTCCTTCTCGTTGCCTGTCTGCTGCTTTAAGCTTGTGACGCCATTCATTTCGACATTTGCGCATGGGGAGGACACCCGTTTTGCTGAGGGAGGCTTATCTTGACATTTGGCTTTTGGTTCTGCTTTTGGAGAACTCGGAGCCTCGACGGATTGAGGTGACAGGTCATCGTTGTCAGAGTCAATCACTCTCTTATCCTTAACTAGTCCACGCCGTTTATATCCCGAAGAACTTGTGCTCCTTCCGATCGCGTCAAGTTCGTCATCCTCTTGATCCACAAATTTCCGCGTCTTGCTTGATTTAGCGTTTACTGGACTATCCGTATCATACTCGGGAACAGAGATCAAGGAAGTCATTGGCTCGGGCTCTCTCAAAATGCGTGGTGGTGTGGCCGAACTCTTGTCGGACGGGCATTCGTCATTGACATTGTCGATAAATCCCCGATTCTGGCAAATCTCCTTCTCTTTACCTTTGCCTTTAGTCTTCGGCTGTCTAACAACTACTTCCACTTTCTTGGCAGGAGTTTTCTTCTGCTTTGCTCTTGTCCTAGGTTCACTCGCTCCCAAGACACTGTAGTCGTCATCATCATCAACAAGTCTCTTCTTCCGAGATTTCCTGCCAGCAAGGGTTTTAGTCCCAGAAGGGTTGGAGGTAATATCCTGCACAGGTGAAGACGCTGCGAAGAAGGTCGGAGGTGGGCCAGGAAGCGGAGGCGGAGGCATTAAACAAGTGTCAGCATCGATCGTGTCACTAGCCAGTGGGTCTGGTTCAGAATCAAGCTCGTCTAAATACGACATGACGTGCTTCCGATTCTTTTTAGCACTGGAGAAGCACGATGAAGGCGAAGAGGAACTGTGACCTGCGGACGTTTGAGGAAGCGTTGTAATTGGTGGATGACCATACGAGCTCGCGATAGAACTGGGAGGGTCTGAAGGGGGTAGTTGCCAGTGTAGGGCGAATGTGTCATTGGAGATCGAAGATATGGGAATTGGATTGTCATGCGTCGTAGTGCCAGCTGGTAAGGCTTCTTCGAAGTTTGCTCCCTGGATCGGCTTCTTGAGCGGCCGTGAACGAGGACGAGGCTTGGAATTAACCGCGTCGACAGCGGTATCTGAATCAGATTTGCTCTTCTTTGCTGCTTTAGTTTTTGTCTTCTGTGTAGTCTTGCGTCGTTTGGGCGGACGAAGGATAGAGAAGTCGTCGTCGTCGTCGTCAGAGCTCAACTCGATTATGTCACTTTTCGGAATGATTGGTTGTTGAGTTTGTTGTTTGTTGTTCCTTGAGCGAATCTTGGCGCGCTCCGCGATGTCAATGGACATAGTGAAATCCATATCCATGGGTACATCAGAGAAAGTAGCAGTTTTCTCCTCACGTAATGAGTGGCTTGAGGATATATCTGTC
>QFEW01012231.1:0-10206 GCA_003316525.1 Termitomyces eurrhizus
ATACCCATTGAGAGTTTGCGACATGCTACGACAAGTTTATCTCAATCCATCACGCCACGCAAGTAATAATTACACTTACATTCAGCAAAGGTGCGTATGACGCCGCAAACCTAACATAAATGAAGGTGAGCTCAGAGGTGCAAGGCGCAAGAGACGTACACAATATCGCTATTCCTCTCTAGTCCGGTCATAAATGCAGCTTCTCCAGTAGAGCCTTTGTAACGCGTTAACGAAACATCAGTCACAAGATAGAGAGACAAACTTTGCATGGTCGGGAAAGTGAGTCGTCCATCAGCAGGCGAGCCAAAGATATCATTTGGATTGGTCGAGATTGCCGCGTACTCGCCCTGTGTCATGTAATCAAGTCAATTGCAATCGGTGTAGGAAACGACAGGAAGCGAGATCCAACCTCGAAGTACTTAGTATCATTGCGTTCGAAGCCATCGTAGATGAACGAGTTTTGTGCGAACCAAGCTAGACAATATGGATATAGGAATTCTTTGGATGTAGTTTGATGGACGTGGACGTACAAGGAGTCTGATAAACGTGAACGTCGTAATCTAATGGATTGGGAGAGAGAACGGGGTTGAAAGTGTTCGAGGTTGCAATGAAATCTAGTGTTTGTGTTTCGAAGATGTTGACAAAATTATACGGGAGAAGCACGGACGGAGGTTGGGGAATTGGGCTCTGAGAGCGTCGACAAAGTCACGCCATCTGAAAATATACCTGTTGAACACGGCGTAAAAGTCAAGCTTCCGAAGAATACATGGTGTCGAGGAGCCTACGTGTTCGCGGCAAAAAAGTCCTACAATGGGAGTCAATCGTCGTACATAGCCAACTTACGACCAATGATCGTGCACACCTCATTTCCAACTTCCACGAAAGTCAAGGAGAAAGGCTCAGGGTGACCCAGGGACGCGCGGAGATCGGCTAATTCAGAGAAAGTCAGAACGGTATTGAAATTATATAAAGTATAACACTGCCAGCTGCGCTTGACCCTTGCGCACCAACGACAAAGTTGATCTGGTAATGTAGGTGTTCGATTCATGAATCAGTTCTGGGCATCCGATTGAACTGCACCTGATCGATTGCCTGCTGGATAAATGGTTGGAGAGCCGCCTCTGCAACGCTAGTTCCGCCCAGTGCAAAACCTATAAAGATCCACCTTAAAAGCAGCAGGTGGTGAATTTGTGGGCAAGGAGCGTACCTGCCCAAACCGCCATAATAGGTGTCATATTAAGGTCCTCGCACCAGGTGAGGTATTCAAAGAGCCCCAAACCACTTCAAGATTCAACAGTCAGTTGAGAAGGGAACAATAGGTTTGATGTTCGGCGCACTCAGTGTTGATATAACCCCAGTCACCGACGCGGCCTCGATAAATGTGAGCTTTTTCAATTCGACAATACATATAACCTACCAGGTCTGTCGACCAATGGGCCGACCTTCATAAATAAACAATGATCAACGGGTGCTGAGAGAAAAGGGTGAACGTACGTACAGTGGCGTTCCATTGCCAGCGCGTGGCAACGGTTTGACCTTCGAGGTTGTTTCCGCCTACGAGTTCAACAGTTCCATGATCCTATATTGCAATGACGCTAGGAGAATGACATACCTGGGAACCTGAAGAATGAAGGTCCCATTTCAGATAAGGCCTATATATTCAACATCATTTGTGAAGGGATGGCATTCAGTATGGAACGTACCTCAGCAATATCCATCCGCATCCCGTTTGGCCTATCCTTGAACGTAGGCGGGAACAATGATAACATCGCAAAATTGATTGTCTGTCCAGCTGCCGCACTACCATCCAGCGTGATCACAAACAAGTTTGCAGTTGAAGATGGAGTGATGGTAGGTATGATTTGAACAGAGAGTTGTTGCCATGATGTTTGAGCTCCAGAGATCGAGACGGTGGACGAACCAAGGACTTGGCCTGAGGTAGTTTGTAGGCTGACGGTAGCGGAGCCGCGGAAGGAGGAAGCAGTGGGGAAACGATAGAAGAAGGAGGCAGAATAGGTCGTCGAGGCTGTTACTTTGATTCCTGCGGTTGTTGATTAGGTTGAGTAAAATAGAAAGAAGTGGAAGGGAGGGAAGTAGACGAACCGAAGTACCCGGTGTTGGCGAATCCGACGGGGCCAGTACGGCCATTGGGAATCACGACGTGCAGCGCATTGGGGAGGGCTGAGGAGACAGGAACCCTTTCGGCAATGACAGACAGTGTGGCTCCGTTTACGGCTTGCCAAGCGTTGAGGGCTGCGGATGTGCCTATGTAAGGAGGTGAGAGGAGAGTAAAGGAATAAACAGGTGAAAATATGATATACCAGGGTTTACTTGTTGAAAAGCGCGGTTCTGCAGAACTGCATGAAACCAATGAGATGGACGTTTTGATTCCGTTGTAATAAAGGCAACAATTGTAATGCTTACGTTCGGCATAAAGTCCTCCGTCACCACTCTAATGAAACCTTCAAATGAGTGATCGACACAGGACTCAAGATCTAACGTACGTGCTATGGAGCGGATTAGCTGCGAAGGATGAGGGAGTGAGTGACAACTCACGCTAATATCCTGTTCAAGAATTACATCTAGTCAATCAAAATTTGACAGACAAGGCAATGGATCAACCTCGAACATCTGACCCCCTGCATGGCACCAGATTGAGAAACAAAGAACTAATAAGAGCACGTTACACAAATAATACTCACATAACGTAGTGGGAATGGGATGACTGGCTGTAGCGCTTACGGATACTGTAACTGCGCGAGCGGCTCCAAGAAGGCTGAGTAAAAAGACGAGAGATTTCATGATTCTGTGAGAAAATGGCGAGGGAACTATTGAACGTTTTATAGCACGAGAGAAACACCAGCCGGACCGTTGTGCTGGTGTGGATTTCAGAGGTACATTCTACGCTGAGTGATTCCAAAGATAATTTAAAGCCGTGCCTTATGAGACCACATGAGAGAGCCTGGTGACGGAGACAGGACGCCGGGTGCAGTTGCATCGAGAAGAAAAATATCGTAATAGCAAGAAGTGAGTTTCTGAGGTGGAGATGAACATGAGGTTGAGAAACACACGGACATGGTCATGGGACCTGTGAACTTCGATATGGGAGACGTTGAGGCGGGCCGGAAGTGGGTAGAAGAAGAGTACTTTTACGGAACGCGATCGAACATAGATTCAAAAGAAGTTTCTGGATTAAGTGATTACTCGCGCACGTCTAACGGAGATGCGTCGAGTTTTTTCCGTCACATTTAAATGGGCAGTCGTATCGATTGATCAGCATCATTTTAAATATCAAGACTTGAATGAGAATAAAAGCATACAAAGCCTGTGGGACCTTACAACTGAATTTGAACATTAGGATGCTTTGGTCTACAATAAGTTTACATGACTGGAACTGTCGTGGGGCCGTGACTGCAAGGACTCGTCTACCATGAAATACCACTATCATTGACTCTCCTCATCCCTCCTGTGTCCATGTCCAGGATGCAGATGCTCTATCCTATCCTGCTGCTCGAGTCTCTTCATAACCTTACGCACCTCCCTATCCCAATCTGTGCGGACACACAACAGCGTCCCAAAAAAAGAACAATGCACAAGCGAAACCGTAAGCCCAATCCATAGTCCGTGAATACCCATATTCCAACTGAAAGCAAGCCAAATCCCAAATGGTATACCTATATACGAGGGTGGATCAAAGGGATAAGAGCTTGAGAGTGTATGGCGAGAAAAGACGTACCAATAATGTAATACGATGTAAAGTTCAACAGTGCCCCTGTAAACTATACCACCATGATTGATCAACGACTATCTAAGAATGACATCAGCAGTAAATCCCACCTGCTTTCCCCTTGCCCTTAGTATGCCATCAGTGACTGCTGCATTGCCGTCAAAAACCTGGAATAAGGCAACAAGTGGTAAGATGGAGGCCACGAGCGACGCCACCTCTAGATATTAAGTCGGAAAAATTGGTGGTGCGTCTAGCAGGAGAGAAGACGCACCAGTATCGTCGTTAAATAGATAAGCCCAGTTGTTTCTGAAAATGATGAACATTGTACTGATATGACAAACATCAGATTTTAAATCTTCATACAAAATAGGCAAGACGGTTTACCTTAGAGCCACCGAAAGCGCGAGCGCCATCATAATAGACGTTTTTGAAGCAATCTCCGCTCGCTTTGCCTTTCCCTCTCCAAGCAAGTTCCCGATCCTATCTCCATCAGTGACCCTCAAGACTCAATCAGGTAATTCCAATTTACCTGACTGACGCGGCGACCGATAATGCAAATGGAGCCTGGAACGTCATCGATGCAGATGTAAGCAACACCGACTGCGTCGCAAGCGCCACAGGTCCCAACAAGCTTGCTGCAAGTGCAACTAACTCCCACGCACACCATTCGGAAGCTGTCTGTCCCACACCTGCGAGTCCCAGAGGCACGAGTGCCCAGAGACTCTTGAACATTCGCCTGCTCAGTGGGTGCCATGCTGTCTTTGGCACATATAACACTCCATACACAATCGACATAATCGAGACGAGGTTGAAGGAAATTGCGGTGGCGATAGGAGCGCCTATAAAGCCGAGTCGGATGGAGGGTGGGCCCCATACTGGGAATTTGGTTAAATCTTCGAAGAGTTGAATAAATTAACAGGAAAAAAATATACCCAGGAGATAATTGAGGACGAGATTGATTGGCGCGACAATCAGAGTGATTTGCGTCAGTACGGCGAAGCGGCCTTGGTGAGTAGGCAATTCTTCATGAATGTTATTTAAACATAGTACATCGGAAAATACATACCTTGCGACTGGAAATATCGTCTACAGGTACTCGAATCAGGTTTGTCAATGAAATCTTGAGTAGAGATTGGACGTACTGGCTGAGACAGTTCAAGGCGTATGCTTGTGCAAATGTCAACTTCGCATTTCCTAATAAAGTTGGTAACAATAATACCTGGAAGACCCATAGATACCCAACGTAGGTACAACGCTGCAAGCCGTGCAACTTCTGGATCTTGTTTAAGAGCCAGCAATAATGACTCAGCATTGAACCAGATAATATACATTGGCTAAGTCGAATACACAATCAGAATACGACAGTCAAGCGCCTACTTGGCAAATAAACCCACTCACAATCAGCAAGACGACCAACACAACAGCTAAGGAACGGGTGCAACATGATCAGTTGGTTTTAGGTTCTCCGAAAATGAAAATTCGGTGGGGGTGCCCTTACCCATTCGTTGAGTCCAGAGACCTACGAGGTGAGGTTGAGAAGACGTCCATGCAGAAGGAAGCATGGTGTCAAGAGCACTCGCAAAGCCTTGTAAGATGCTGAAAGCAGTGACATTGGCGGTCATAGAGCCAAGGGTCATGGCGGCAAGGGCGGTAGTAGAGAGATGGCCGATGCAGATGACGGGGGTCATAATGAGACTGAATTCTAGAACTTGGGTGCTGAAATAATCAAACGGTAAAAAAAAAGAAAGGGGCGAGAGATGTATGACGTACCCGAAGACAGGGAGGGCATAATGTGTGAGAATGCAAAGTTCTTCCCAGCAGGCGTAGATGATCCGACTGCTGTCGTCAAAAGATTTATTGATTTGTGGGACAAGAGGGATCAGAGTGTTTAGCAAAGGCGTGTTCTCAGACGGAAGTGAACCATAAATGATTTGATGTGTAATTTTCGGTTTCTTTGGACGCGGGGAAGACATTCTCTGGTGTCGCTTATCTTGTTCGTCCCCGGTTTGATGGTCGGGGTATCGCGAAATCAGAGCATAATCTGAGGGGAGAGACGCAGGGCTTTGGTAGTGAGCAGACATTATAATGACTCCCAGTCGACTGTGCGCAATTCTATTTAAATTCAGGCCTTTGAACCGGTGACTTACGAATTTCACCTCTGCTCGATCTCCACGACAACGTGGGGCAGATAATTCGGTTCAAAGCAACTGCATTGAAAAAGTTCCCTTCCTAAAGCGATCATTTTAACGCCAAAGGGTTGCCAACACCTTTCACGGAGACAAAAAGGAGTTATTCATGCCACATAAGAACGCATCTCCAGATGTCCAACCTCGAAGCGTAAATCGCAAGCGGATAACATGAGATTGAAGATCTTGCATGGAGCATGGTCTGTTTGGCACCGACAGAAATAGTAATTTCGGAATCCGAGACTGAGGTTAAGCGGCTTGTATGGAAGTGATTTGTGTGGGTGTCAATTACTTGGACACACAAACTTTGCACATAGTATGAGGATGGAAATTGACAACAACAACCCAGTTGAATGGCCGAACAAAGTTGGGAAGCGATCGGGAGCGATGATGATTTTAGTGCAATGAGAGCGTGGACATTGTGGTGCGTAGTCCTAGGAATATAAGTAAGAGACAATGATGACCCTTCGGTCGGAGAAGGTCATGGGTTACAAGAGATGAGAGGAAATCAGGCCTAGAGGTTCTTCTGAGAAATTCTTTTTCGTTATCGTTTGATGAGACCTTGAGTTTTTCTCAAACACTATGTAAGAGTTCCCTTCATATTTCCATGGGGGTGGTTCCAAGACTGAGATGATACCATACGAAGCGGCTAGAAACCGCGCATATCCTAGTCTGTAAAGGTTGATTTTTGCACACCGCCCGCCGTAATACCAAAAATAAATTTTTCTTGATAGCGTGGGTAATGAAGCCTCAGCTGGTCGGAAAATGATCCGCTAGGTCTTATCTTATCTTATCTGCTTATGAAATCATTTTTCCTGTTGAATGCTTCGCATCTGCGTGGCGGCGTGTCCTTTGACTCTTTAACTCAACTTCTGATGGTTCGACTTGCGTCACAAATACTTCTTGCAAACTTGCCGTGGGGGCGCCTTTCTCTTTGGCCGAGATTTCCTGGATGACCTCTGGATACAGCAGACGCCCCGGGCGAGATCCGTGGGCTGACATAAGCCGGCGGTGCTTGGGTGAAGATAATTAAATAGATTTGCCAGCGAAAAATTACTTGTTGCTCAGAGTCGCTACCATGTCGTCGGCCCATTACCAGGGCCCTGCATCGCTCCCATCGGACTATGCTCTTCTTTCACGATATGCTGCTCATCAAGCTGAGGATAGCCAGGATGAACATGACCAGACGGCATCTCCGCGTCCGATGAATCCTACTGTGGCTCATCAGAAGATCCCTATCCCTGGCCCAATTGCCTCTGAGAATACCCCTCTGTTGAACCCTCCTGTTCCCCGAATTGACGAACCTCTTGACGACGACAATCGGACCGTCCACGCTTTTTGGGAAGAACTTCGCATCCTCACCCGTTATGCCCTTCCTGTTTTTGGGTACGCTCATCCACAACTTCTACAATCTACTTTTGACCGCGTTGCCCTTCAGTACACACGTTCTAGAATTCAGTCTCATTATGTCTTCTGTCGTCTCTATTGGCCATCTCTCAACTACTGCCCTTGCTGCCATCAGTCTTGGCTCCATGACTGCCAACGTCACGGCTTTTAGCATTATACAAGGCTTTACGAGTGCTCTTGATACCATGCTTCCTTCTGCATGGACGTCTTCTCAACCTCACCTCGTAGGTCTCTGGACTCAACGAATGTGTAAGTTACTTCCATACCATTTTCGAGCTTTAGTTGATTGATAACGTCATGTGAATTCATTCTACTCAGTTGTCGTAATGACTTTCTTGCTAGTTGTAAGCATGGTGGTATAGGCAATTCGAATTGTCTCAATTCTTTGAATCCTTAATTTAGCCGATGTACCTTATCTGGTTCAGCGCTGAGGCAATATTACTCGCACTCAGGCAAGATCCCGAGGTCGCACGACTTGCAGCATTGTACCTACGCTGGGTATCCATAGGTCTCCCAGGTATGGATACTATTTTCCTTCGAGATGTTTGAAATTGACACCGGCAAAGCGTATGCCTTCAATTGTGTAAGCAGGTACGTCCAATCTTTTTTGGATTGAAAGGAAAGGTCTGATGTGGGGACTTGAAGACGCTACTTCCAGTCTCAAGGTATGTGTCTGGGGAACGATGTTAAAAGTAATCGGTTTATAAAGGGTTCCTCATCACCAAGGCCGCTTCGCCGTACCAACGCAAATCATCTTGTTTGTCGCGCCAATCAACGTCGTTCTCAACTACCTTCTCGGTACGGCTACTTTCTGGTTGTTTTGTCTTCTTGAAAATCTTAATTCAGAATACTAGTATGGGGTCCACCTTCCATAAGACTCGGATTCATCGGCGCCCCTATCGCAACCGCAGTATCATTCAACCTCGTCTCGATTATGTCGATCATATATGGAGTGTTCTATGTACCCAAGACAGCCTGGTATCCCCTTAGTAAGAGAATGTTTACGAGCCTCGCAGGTGTCGGACAGACAGCGTCGGAGTGGTGGGCGTGGGAATTGGTTGCGCTCGCGGCGAGCATGCTGGGACCTGTGGCGCTTGCGACGCAGTCGGTTCTGCTTTCGTCTGCGTCGACGACATTCCAGGCGCCATTTGCGTTATCGGTTGCGACTTCTGTTAGGTGCGTTCATGTCATTGTTATGGTTGAGGCGGGCGAATGATCTGATTGATGACCGTCACTTAGGATTGGGAATTTACTTGGAGAGGGGAGCGCGAAGAGGGCCGCTGTCGCGTCGACTACGTCAATCATCATGGCGCTTGTGCTCTCTACGGCTTCTAGGTCAGTCTTGGGATTATACTGTGTCAGGACAGACGGTTTTATGATAGTACGTACAGTACGATGTTCGTCGTTTTCAAAGACAAGTGGGCGTATCTATTCAATAGCGATCCCCGTGTGTATCTCTCTGTATTTCTCATACGGACGGTTTCGCTAATTCAATGCATAGAGGTGGTGTCGCTCGTAGCGTCCATCCTACCGCTTGTCGCCCTCTTCCAAGTGTTCGATGGTAACGCAGCGGTTACTGCTGGAATTCTAAGGGCGAGGGGCAAGCAGGTGAGTTCCGCTGCTCTAATCCCTCAAGGTGTCCAAAAGATTGATCGTGGTGTAGGTTACGGGAGCTTTGTTGAATCTTACCTCGTATTATGTTATAGGTAAGAATTCCAGTCCAAAGTTTGTGCACGCCTCCTGAACCACGTTCGTAAATAGGTATACCATTTGGAGTTTGGCTCGCGTTTAGTTGGGATATGGGCCTGCATGGGCTATGGATTGGACTTACGGTTTCGCTTGTGTACTGTTCGTTCTTTGGTACGA
This sequence comes from Termitomyces eurrhizus, assembly GCA_003316525.1. NCBI lineage: Eukaryota > Fungi > Basidiomycota > Agaricomycetes > Agaricales > Lyophyllaceae > Termitomyces > Termitomyces eurrhizus. The sequence goes on from QFEW01012231.1 coordinate 9,187, forward strand.
TGTTATCCATCCGCACGGATTGGAACAGGGAGGTGTGGAAGGTTATGAAGAGACTTCAGGAGGAACAGGATAAGGCGGAGCTTTTGCATTCGGGACATGGACATGGCAGGGATGAGGAGAGTCGCCAGGTTGTTTGAAGGATCGTGGATGAGGATATGGAGTTTTTTGCGCGCAACACAGTCGAATTCGTTCTGCGATACACATTTGTTTCTAGTTCAATATGGATAATATACCTAGCATCACCTATCACCATTGTGGATTTAAAAGTTTTTTTTCGCTATTCTAGACGATCTCTGTAAAATTTTCAATTTTGTAGACAATGTGGTGAGAACCTCCATGGGAAGAGAACCTCGGGAATGAAAACATATAATCACTGTGTCCCATATAATGTTATTAAATGAATACATTCTATTCAGTCAAAGCACTAAATTTGAAGCAGAGTATGCTCTTTCCCAGTATTCTTTCCAGCTTCACTGAGTGTATCATCAATGTTATAGACAGGAATAGGGTGAGAAAGAGACTGGGTAGTGGGTTGGTGTCGTTCCATATAGTTAGTGTCAAGGAAGAGGCCAGTAGCACCACTATCCAGGAGAGCTATGACACTCTGAATTTGCTGTATGTCAGTTGTCTTGATCTCCACATTTAAGCACAGTGAGTTGGAAGAGGGAGTGAAGGCAACAACATAGTGACAAAAGAGGCATTGTTCTCAAGCTAGGACATATGGGCATGGAAGAGGAGAAGAAGAAGGAAGAGAAAGAGTCTCAGTCAAGGCTTTGACTAAAGTGTTTTGTATGTAGAAAGAGGTGCTTACAGTTTTCAGCCCAGAGAAACAGTAACAGGGAGCAATATATTAGACGATTCTACTGATAGACATGAAAACCAATTAGTACTAGGCAGCAAAGCATACAACTCATTTGTTGCTCAACTAAAAACCCTCTACTGCAGAATCCAAGGACTCATCTGAAAGTTCTGCTACAGTCTGCACATTTGGGCAGAAGTTTCCTCAGATGTCTTAAGCAG
>QFEW01012261.1:0-23037 GCA_003316525.1 Termitomyces eurrhizus
TGAGGGAGCCTGGTTTGGAACTACAGGAGCCGAATTGATTGAAAGGTTATATTGTGGCACCGGCATCGACGACGGATTAGGCGGGGAATACTGAGACTGTTGGTAAGGCGATCCGGATGAAAAGGAGCGCCCAGTGAACGCCGATGACAAGGCAGATCCGTAATCATCGTAGAGAACGCTGGCAGCGTTGGCAGCACTTTGTTCCTTCTCAAGCTGCATGGAACGCATGCGACGAATAGCCTTTTCGCGCTCGATTCGCTCTTTCTCACCCGCTTGTAAAACCTTTTTGTATTCGACCCTAAGTTTGCGACCTTGAACATCGAAACCGTTCAAGGCGGCAACGACGGCATCAGCATCCTGCGCCTGGCGGAAGTTGGCAAAAGCAAGTCCACGGAATGAGCCCTGTTGATCAAGATGATAGTTAAAAGCGTAAGGGGTAGGGATGGAAAGAGATGCCTGTTGGAGAAAAAAGGTTCAACAGACTTGACAGATGGACGAGGAGAAATACACACAATTATATCGAGCAGTGTTTCACGTTTGACATTGAATGGTATATTTTTTATGACAATAGCGGTGGGAATGATTTCGTCGTCAGGGTTTTGACTGGGGGTCGAGGGAGCCATAGGTGCCGGATTGAGATGCCCCATAGGGGGCGGTGAGCCGCCAGCGGAAGAAAAGTCCGAATTATTGTGAGGGGACAGTGAACGACTGTCGGAGGGGTTGCTATGATCAAGCCATTGCTGAAGAGAGGTTGAATTCACAAGAAGGCAATCGCAAAAAATCGGATGACTGACTGTGGGGAGAGCGCCACGGATAGGCTTATTCTTGAGAGGAGACTGATTCAAACCAAGGGGATTGTAGGAGGACTGAGAGTGAATTCCTGGAGAAGTGGCAAAATGATACTGGGGCCTGGCATTGGTGTTACCTTCGTAATCATAACTGTCGTTAAGACGTTGCTGGGAAGGATGAGACGATAGGGACAAGGAGGAGATGTCGGGGGGAGAGCTGGTCATGATGTGTTGCAACGAGAGCACACGGGCCCGGATTCTGCTGGCTGCTCGTTATAAGAAAAAACAAAGTCGAGAAAGAGTCCAACCAAGGACTTTTGATGGAATTTGCAAATCGTCTCTGTTGTCCCTTGCTTATACACCCGAACCATCTCCCTTTGTCTTTACTATCTACAAACTGACACAGCGACGGGCTGAAGAGGTGCCAGCACATTCTCTACGTCGAACGATACTTTAATGCATCCTGAATGACTCCATGGTCCACGCAACTTGCCCCTTACTGCCAAACAGGGGTGCGGATCAGTTTTTACAGCATTCTCTCTCAACAGAATTCCAGTTAATGATGGCTGCAGTAAGCCGCTGCGGCCCCGGGTAGCTGTCTGCTTTGTAGCCGGTGTTGGATGGAACGCGGGTGGAGGCAACGATGGAAGCCTATGTTTTGGTGTACTGAAAGATCGTTAGGGAAGAGACCGTAGCATAGTATCTGTTCGTACTTTCTTGGAGGCGTTGGGCCAGGCACCAAACGAAGGGAAGAAGGGGGCGCACGACGCCGCATGTAAGGAATGTGGTAGTGAAGCTGTCTATTCAATACATTGATAATCAGGTCACGACTTTTGGCACTATACTCACAGTTCACGTTCAGCAACCTGTGCCAAGCGCTGAAAGATATAAAGCAGGATAAGTAGAATTGACCTGGCAACTGATGCAGGTTCGGTTTTTTGATACTGGCTTTACGTAATGGCCTCAAGGTTACCAGAACTACATGGGATACAAAAGGGAGCTACAGATACAGTATAGGTCAGGATAGCGGAACGTCCTTGAGGGGGCGGTAATGCTTAAGCACCTGGGCTTTGAAGGCTGGTGCCACAAGTCAGCACGGAACCTCGTTCTTTTAATCGAGACCTACCATCAGGCGTGTTCCAGAGCCCTGCCGCCTCAGGGTTCAAGGGAGATGCGTTGTTGGGTTCTATTGAGGAATAAGATAATGGAGATACAGTTGTGCAGCCAAACGTACCTCCAAGTAAGGATTGAAGGGAGAGAAGAATTGTTTGGACACTGTAAACAGCTGACCACTTATCCTGCGAACATATTTAGTCAAGTTTCGCTTCGTACACAAAAACGAAGATACCTGTAAGATGTCCAGGCAAATCGCACCCCCCACCAGATCAAAGTTGGGATGATAACAAGGCGTCTCGAACTTGATGGTGGGTGCAACATAAGGATAATTTGGCGGGAATGAAATGGAGATTCTAAACGCCAGTCCAGCGTAAACCTGTGAAGATCATGTTCAACGGACAACCGGCATTAATAAGTACATTTGCATACTGTCTCTGGCGGGCCCTCGATGGTACCGATCCACTCAAAGAGGTTACCATCACTCTTTGGAAATGCGGACTGAGCTGATATTAGTATGAAAGTGGGTGATGCTGCGTATGCCACCCACTATACCCGCGGATGAGGACATCTAAATCGAGTTAAAATGCGGTATTGCAAAAATACAGGGAAAACTCACCATTAGTGTCATAAGTTCGTTCCCTAGACTAGCAACGCGGATGAGTCAGTGAAAGGAACACGACTGACACAGGCAGAGCACACCGTTTTGCAACGCTGCCAGCCACTTGTTGGGATGATTCGGTGGCATTAGACTTTTGGGGTTGACGAGGTGGTGCAAGAGAGGTGGTGAGTTGTTCCATGGGGTCGTAAAAGATAATGTCGTGAACAAGAAAAGTGGAAAAGTACAAGCTGGCCGAAGGCACAAAGTTGAACCATGGGTGATCTCAAGTGAGTGGTCACGTGCACATCTCGGCCCTGCCCATGCAAGGCCAGACTGAGTCGACTAGCGGGAACTGGGACAGTGTGCAGCGGCAGTGGAGTTGCGAACGAGACAGGTGATAGCGTTGACACTGTGGACGACGATGTCTGGGGTGGAAGGCGACTGCGGTGTTTTTGATGGACCGTGTGAAGACGGATCGCTTATGTGGGGAAACAGCAAAGCAAGCAGATGGCAACCTGGAGAACAGCGACTTGGTCAGAGCCCACTGGGACATAATGTCCAAATTCACTCCTACTCCCGCAGAACTCGCCCTCGTCGACCAGATCTTCAACAAGGTCGATACTCAGAAGCTGGGCATTCTCACCGGCGATGTCGCGGTCAAGGTCTTCGGTGGCGCGAAACTTTCGCCCACTGTTCTCGGCGAAATTTGGGGCATTGCTGATGAGGATAACAACGGTTGGCTCCCACGCAAGGGTGTCGCCATCGCCCTTCGTCTCATTGCATGGGCACAGAAGGGCGAGACCGTAACTCCCGGCCTGGTTTTCAAGCGTAAGCACTGACCTATTCCGCGGCCTTGATTTGATGCTCACCATCTTTCTAGCCGGTCCTCTTCCAGAGATTGAAGGCTACTCTACCATTTCACAACAGGTCACTGGCACACCTCGCGCAAAATTATCGCCTCCCAGTCTTCCTCTCCTGACTCCGCAGGAAAAGAGCAGGTTTTTGAACATCTTCAACAAGGCCGGACCAGACGCGAACGGCCTTCTCAATGGTGGGGTTCTTTGCTCACCTCTTGATGAGTTCTTTCATCAACACTCTCTCTTCAATAGGCGCCAAAGCTCGAGACATCTTCCTCAGGTCGAAATTGAATAATGATACGCTCCTTCAGATCTGGTCAGGAATCTGTCGCGCCTGTCATGGAGCTTGTTCTAACGTCTGTGCAGGAACCTTGCCGACACACAAGATAGAGGTGCCCTTGATTCGACAGACTTTGCCATCGCAATGTATTTCATACAAGCGCTTATGTCTGGCCAGCTTGCATTTGTGCCTACTTCCCTGCCTCCTGGCTTGTACCAACAAGCCGGAGGCACGAGTAATCAAGCCGGTGTCCTGCCTCATATGACGGGCAATAGTGGTACCTTTAGTCCTCTCAGCGGCGTGTTTCACCAACCCCGCAGCCCACTTCAACCACAGTATACCGGACAAAGTCAACTTCTGCAGCCTAACCACACTGGGTTTTCTGCTACGCCTTCGAAGCCCCCTGCGTTACCTGCCCGGAATAATCCTTCCATTTTTACTTCTCAACGCAATGGTCAAACTCCACAATGGGAACTTACTCCAGAAGACAAGGCCTTCGCGGATAAAACTTTTGTCGAACTTGACACTGCACGCAGTGGCTATATCGAAGGTGACGTCGCTGTCCCTTTTTTGCTGAAATCAAGTCTTCCGAGCGAGGAATTAGCCCGCGTTTGGTAAGTTTTGTCAACTCACTATGTGTCGTCTACTGTTCTTACATGAAGACAGGGATCTTGCGGATATCAACAATGATGGAAAGCTTACACGAGATGGGTTTGCCATCGCACTTTACTTGATCCATAAGAAACTTGCGGGTGTCGATCTTCCAACTACCCTTCCTCTTTCTTTGGTACCCCATTCTTCGCGAGATGCTACCGCATCTTCGGTATTCATGCCTCCTCAGCAACACGTTCCTCAAGAGCCTCCCAAAGACCTGTTGTGGGATGATACCCCGCCCGCTTCTGCTATCGTTTCCCCCCCTCACGTATTCGAGCCTGTTTCGCCTGTTCCACCACGCTCTGTTTCTGGTCCTGTACCCGCTCAAGATCCTTTCGGTTCTTCGTCTTTCCTTTCTAACCGTGCGTCACATTCAACTAGGCTTTGTTATTTTGCTCATTTGGCCTGACTTGAAACAGCGGCGTCTAAACGTGATTTGCTTAGTGATGATGATGATACTGCTGGTCACACGTCGCCTCCTCTACAAGATCTGTCTGCAGAAATTGGAAACACCCAGAACCAGCTCAATTCGACTAATCGAGCCCTCGATACCTTGAAGAGCGAAAGGACTCAGTCAGACGAGCGATTAGCCAGCCAAAAATCTCAGCTCGAAAGTTTGCAGGCTCAACTTGCTACTGCAAAGGCTGCTTTCGAGTCTGAAACCAAGACTTTGGCTAGCATCAGAGAGCGTTACTCAGCACAGATCGCAGACATACAGAAGCTGAGGGAGGAGCTTATTCACGCCGAAAGCGATTTAAGTGCTATTCGGGTCGAAAAGGCAGACGTTGAACAGGTTTACTTGCGTGACAAGGAGGACACTAGGGAACTTCAGCGTAAAATGACCGAAGTCAGCCAAGTGATTGAGGTAACGAAAGTTGAGGTTGAGAAGGCGAAGAAAGAGGCCAAACAGCAGAAGGGGCTACTCGCTATTGCTAAGAAGCAGCTCAGCGCCAAGGAAGCGGAGAAGGCGAAGGCAGACAAGGAGTTAGAGGAGGCTGTCGCAGAGGTCATTGCTATTACCAAGGAACGCACAGATGCGGAAGCCGAGCTTGCCGCTTTCAATTCGGTCCAAGTTCCTGCACGTGTAGATTCAACAACGTTTGCTGCCAACCACCCACTCCCATCCTCGCCTGACCGTAACAGCCCTGCTCCTTCTGCAGTAGCCGGAAAGAGCAACAATCCCTTTGACAAATTACAGAAGTCTGGTGGTACTGCTTACGCCCAATCTCCCTTCCTACCCTTGGCTGCTGGGTCGCTTCCAGCCCCCAGTACGGGTGACACCGAGAGCACCACCAATTTCACGAATCGAGCTTCCACCTTTGATCCGTTCGGCTTCTCCGCTGCTTTTGAGGTAGATGATGCTACCCCGAATAGAGCTGTGCCACCTTTGGATCCTCATCTTACCGCATCCGGAGCGTCAACGCCAAAGCTAGCTCCTGTTGATGTTGATGAGAGGACTCCTGTAATCCCTCAGTCCATCATTTCTCCTGGAGCGGAAGGGGAAAGTGATCATTTTGTCACACCCCCGACTACAGCCACCCCAACCCGCTCATTGACTTCAAGTCCTGTCCCTGTGAAGTCTGATATTAATGGTGCTACCCAATTTTCCACTCTGGACAATGTCAAGCCAGAGTCTTCCTATCCTAATGTTCAAAGCCTATCTAATAACACCCATCCTGACCAGGAAACGGATTTGAGATCGCCGAAGGAGCTAGATATTATTGAATCGGACAGTGACAGCGAGGACGAAGTTCCTCTAGCAAATTTGGCAGGCAAAGTCAAAATGTCTCCGAAAAAGTCTTCAAATCCATTAACAGAAGACGAAGTGCCTTCTTTCGACGACGTTTTTGAGGTGACGCCATCAGCTGTAGAAAAATCTTCAATAAGTGCACCAGCAACAACGCACTCCGAACCTGTTACAGTTGAACACTCCGTGTCCGCTGGCGTTAGCGCTTTTGACGAAGCGATGCGCATTATTCCCAATTCTGCGACTCCAAAGCAGCAGACACTTACATTCGATTCTGCATTTGACGATAACTTTGACTTTGACAGCGCCACTAACAAACCATCTTCCCCTCCTACAAGTGCCATTTTGGTTCCAAAGTCAACAGCAGACGTTCCAACCGTTGCTTCTCAGCTTGAAAGTTCTTCTCATTCTGTTTCAGTCACGAATGACCGTGGAATGGGAGGTCCCTCAACTGCTTCCGAATCCTCACCTACTTTTGATGCAGCGTTTTCGGGATTCGAGTCCGGCCCATCGTTGGCTTTGAACAGCTCATTTGCTGTTCCTGTGTCCAAGCCTGCTACCGCTTCCTCAGCGCCTCCTTTCCCGTCACCCACTTTGGCTACCCCTCCACAAGTGAGGCCCGTTTCTCCTTCTCCTCCTGCAGCAGCGAGCAACAGGGCTTCGTCGCCCCGGAATTTGTCTCCAAAGCCTGCTCGTACATCTACCTCGTCTTCGAAGGAGACACATGAGAAAGTCAAGGATTCTTCTTCAAGGCACTCAAAACTCAGTGTATGTGTTTGTGTTTTCATGTTCCATTCTACTCATGTACTGATCTCCTACACTGCACTAGATTCGTCTACCCTTTGGTAAGAAGAAAAAGCAACAACCAATTGAGCCCCTGCCATCGTCGTCCGCACAACATCTCTCACCCCCCAATGAGAAATCAGTACGCAATGTTACGCCGGCCGTCGATAACGACGTGGAAGCCGTTAAGCAGTTAACTGCAATGGGTTTTAGCCGGTCCGTGGCGATTGAAGCTTTAGAGAAATATGATTATGATGTGCAGAGGGCTCTTAACAATTTACTTGGTTCTTCATGAACTAACGCCCCTTACCTCTCCTTTTATACAAAGGGGCCACATTCCCTACCACACCTTGCATTAAATCATAACTTTCCTTCCCTATTGTGTTACTACTAATTACTTCGCTTGTGACTTTGCGTACACTTCCGCATATAGTTTCAACATCATTGAAATTGAGACAAGCCTGTTAGCGCATAAATGACATCAACTAGGTACAATAATCTTTTGCTCAGCTTCCCCTCGGCAGAAATCATGGATTATCTATTAAAGTTAGCAGCAGTCGAACATCTGTCAACAGATCTGTCAGTGAAAAAACAGAGACTTAGCCTTCAAGGGTGGAGAAAGTTGATTGTGGGCGTAAATCGGGTAGAGTGCAAGCCAACCCTAGCAAAGGAGCCCAAAACCGGAATCTTGCCTCGACCGCTCGGAGCCGAAACCAAAAGAATTAAAATGATGTCTCATATTCAACCCGCAGTTTTTTGGAACCTGAGTATCCTATGTTAGTGATGCAAATATATTGAAACTTAATGTGGCAAACCTGGAGAACCTGTGGAAAAGTCGTCTTCAACATAATCTTCGAGTTCTGCTTCAGACAGGCTACGCTTGAAAGAGGCTTTACTTGACAAGGTGACAGAACTTGAGGTAGAAACAGTATCGTGCTCGTGCCCATGCTCGTGCCCATACTCGTGCCCATGCTCGTGCCCATACTCGTGCTCATGCTCGTGCTCATGCTCATGCTCGAAGCTCTGCTCGCCCTCTTCATCTTCGGCCTCCCAATCACCTTCACCATCAAGAGAATCATTCCATTGATCGTCGTGCACATCCGGAACACCATCCTCAAATTCCGCATTTACTGATGAGCCTAAAAACCATAGGATTAAATTTCTAATCAAGTGGACTTCGAGGGAATGGTGGCCCACTAGATTGATTTGGTTCTTCATCCGCCTCAGTTGTCGAAACAAGTTCAACAACACAATGACCAGACTTGGCAATTTCTGAATCTAAGGTAAATTGTGAATCACAATATCTATTAGGGTTGAGCATGCAGTTCTGTTACCTAATTCTTCGTTATCTCCATGTAGTTCGTTTTCGTCTGAATGGTGATCATCGATACCTACAATGTCTTCGAGTCGCCCATAATCAATACTGATATTATTATTTATTGGGTCAGTGCTCACCTTTCTCTTGAGTACTGACAGGTAAATTTCCATGTTCAGGGATCTGAGACTTCAAACCATGGTCTGAGTAATGTACATCGGTCGATGCAGTTGAAGCATCTTCAGTATTCGCTTGTTCGGACTCATCCAGCTGGTGTGGGTCATCGGCGTGTGGACGGAAGCCGCCGATGTTTTCGAGGTCATTGTTTTCGTTACGGACATTTTTGTCGATTTCAGATTCGAACTCCGGGATGTACTGATTGATTGTTGGCACCTTGTTAGTTTCGACGAGAGCTGTACTTTCCTCTGAATCATCTTCTTCAGAATAATAAGGATCTTCAAAAGGCTCAGTTTCTTGCTCTGCTTCATATTTATCATGCTGGTTCGTAGTGTTTTCAGGCAACACCGGACACACCGGACCGTTATCAACTGGTCCAATATTCGTGAACAACATCCCCAGTAAAGTTGCAGAAAATGCTCTACCTTCCTGATGGTATGATTCTGTATCAGGTTCATCTGCCTCGTTTACGCGATCTATACCAGGGGCCTCAGCTGGAATCGAAGGAATTACGCCAGAGACAGCCGCTTCGGAGGAAGTTTCCTTACCAGAAGTTCCCACACTCGCTCCATGACTGGTATGAGAGTGTTCTGGCGACTTTACACTGAAGATCTCCCTCTCAGACACCGGTTCCGCAGTTATTACTTGGGTTATTTGATTTTGGAGCGAACGGTAACGATCAATAAATCTGGTCATTGCCGTCCTAAGTCGCAAGCGAAGCGGCCCATACTTGTTGAGCCCGTCATGAAGAACGTTAAGATCATGTAATGAAAATTCATGAGCATACGTGTAATCCTGAAGATGGCGTCATTGACATGTCTCGGGTCAAGAAACAACCCTTACCTCAGACATAGTCAACTCTAAATCATAAGCATCTAGCAGCAGCTCGCCAGCCAGCAGGCCAGGTATATCGCCTAAATACTCATCCCGTCGAAGAGCTTCAAAAACGCTCGATAATGGCTCATAATAGAGCGTAGGTTGTTGACCTAACAATAACACAAGATCGACATCAGACTTATTTTGCAGACGCGAATCAAGGCCAGACTGTGATGGAATATTGAAAAGGCTGATTGTTGGTTCATCAGCAAACAATGAAATCAACACTGGAGGGGGAGGGTCAATGTAGACACCCTCTGAAATCTCGTGCGGGTCACTGGTCGATTCTTGAAAGTCTGGTGACGCTGCGCACTCTGCATGTCGATTTACCTCGTCTCCAGAAACTTCCGGATCTGTATGAACATGCACTGTTTCTGAGCTCTCTTCTTCTACAGCGCCTTCTCCTGGGTTCTCGACTTCCGATTCATGTTCCGTCCGGAGCTCCTCCGCTACGACTTCAGATGATTCATAAACATTCTTTGTCACAGTCAAGTCGGAACCCTCGAAATGCTGTTCTGTTTCCAAAATTGTCGCTGTAATAGGTTCCTCCGTCGGTAAGGATACAGATACTTCTGGCTGATGAAGGGCGGGCGAGGAGGGATACGGTTCCTGAAATGTAGCATCATCCAATTTTTGTGTCTCTGGCGGGGAGTTAATGTGAGCGGATGGCTCAGTATCTTCTGTCGCAATCACTGGAGGCTGTGTAGGATTAACTGTAGGAGATCCATCATGCGATATGTCTGGCGATTGAAAGCGAGAGGCATCATAGACCTCGACATCATAGACATCACTTAAAGCCGCCTCGACAGTTCCCAGGTCATCCTCCATCTCATATTCAGGTTGATGGTGTTCCTCGTCGTAAGGTTCCATATCGACTTCAATGGTAGTTTGCAGCGGGGTGTGGCCGTCGGCCTCCATAGTAGCCTCCTCCTGAGACCAGGGATCTGACGAAGAAAGTTGCATGATATAATCAGAGTCAGTCTGGAAGTCGACCATTTGGGTGTCAAATGCTTCAAGCATGGCCGACATGAGTGAAGGTGACGAAGAAAGGCTTGCTTATGTAAATAAATAAACAGAAATAGGGACATGCATATGTACTTCTCGAAAACTTGACCGGACATGACCATTGCGAGCCGTTCAGCTGACACAGAATATCTCGTTCGCAATGCATTTTTTGGAGGTTATCGTATTTCTTCCTTCCTTGCTACTCCCCTCTATCTAGTATACGCGTTCTCCGCTCGTGGTCGAGGTTCATTCTCTATCAATCGCCTGCTTCGTGCGACCTGGGTTGGCGGGTTGGGGGGTACGAACTGAAGGGCTTAACTGCAGCGTTGATCTCACATATCACTCTAGGCGCGGTTGCTAGTGGTAGTGTTGCTTATGCATGGTACAACACATATAATACGGACTTGCTACACTCGAAACGTATCAACGCAACTTATGATGTCTGTCCCACTCAATGGTCTTTTTATTTCATGCCTTGTTAAAGGTACTGCATGAAACAGACGAATAGAATAAGAGCTGAAGATCATGCTACTATTGGGCTCGTTATCACCAGTTTGCTCACTACTGGCATATTTTGGAAACAAGCAAGCATTGTTAATCGTATGTGTACCCTCTATCTACTTTTGGCGTTATTAATGCCTGCTTCTGCAGTCGTCTTGGGTGGCGCCGGATTGGGAAGTAGCATTGGTCTTTTCACGCATTATGGAAGATCGTTTCTGGGTGATCCCCCAGAAAAGACAAAAATCCCCCTTATTGTCACTCCGAGATAATAATGGAAGAAGTAATGATACTCTATTCGATGTAATATTCTCTCCCATGTTATTTATATTACCAACTCTGTATTGTCCTAACCAGAATTACCTAGCGAGATCCTTCAGTCTGCCATCAATCTCCGGGTAGACAGTTAATATGTCTTCATCATTGAAATCCATACGTTTCCTCATCTGACCTTCTTTACGGACGCTCTGTCCGTCATAAGCGTCGACCGTGCTCATGTGCTCTGTCGTACAAACAGATAAATGATCCTGATAATGCAAGCGGGATTTTCGCGACCACTGCAAAGCCAATCTTGCAGCGCGTTTCCAGTGTTCAGCACCTATTGACTCTTCATGAGTCTTCCCCGCTTTCCGTCTAACAGTCTCGCGTGAGACTGCAGCTGCAGTTCTCGGCTGTAAGTCAACCTGAGGATTTGACGGGTTCGACATCCTCCGAGACATCATATTAACGAAATGGGAACCTTGGAAGGAGCATTCGGATATGAAACATCGACCAGAAGACGCTCAGTATTGTCGTACCTAAGAAATACTTGCGTACAATACTGCTCATGAGCTGTCCGCTTTCGTCATCAACGAGATACGGCTTCCCCTTCAAGGCCACAAAGCCATCGTGTCCTTGCGTCATGTACTCTCGAGTGACTATCTTGTACATTCGTTTGCTGTCTCTTGAGATTGGTTCGCCGTCAATAAGTTTAGGTGTAGACGTTCCCGAGCGACTTTCAGGCGCGATAGTTTCTTCTTTCTCTAACAGAGTCCAAATACCCAAGACGCGGTTTCCTGGCTCCCGACGCGAGTCCCAGGATACACGAAATCCAGAAATTACAGGAAATCTTCTAAAAATGATGTTTTAGAGCATGGAGCAACCTCGATTCCTGAGTATCTACTTGCCCTTCTTGCGCGGGCCATGTCGACAGCGACGACTCTAATGCGTCCCATATAGCTGCTCCGTCAAGCTCTAAAACAACTGTTGGATCCTCAAATGGTAGGATTTCGAGTACATTGCCAAGAGTCACGACACCTAGACAATTTAAGACAAATGTAAGCAAAGAAAGAACACAAGCTCAGACCTGGACCGTATGTTGAATCACCGCGAAAAGTCCCAGCGCATAATAACACGCCATCTGAACCACCGCGTCCCTGCATACAAAGCGCATCGTCGTAGGCATGCCTAATGATATCCGCAAATAAGTTTCCCACTGCAGACTGCAAATGATCCAATAAGCTGAGAAATGTTTCGTGCTAAAATTCAAGGACGCACCTCTGCAATGCGAATAAACTGTGAGCGACAGTCAATAGTGGTAGCTGTCTTGCAAACGGGAGCATTCATCGTATCTGAGACGGACGAGAGTAACGTTCCCAATAGCTGTTTCATAGGCTCGGAAGACTTTTGTCCCGGCAGAATCTTGTGTCGTTTTCCTATGCAGCAAGATTGAGAAAGGGGTCCATACAAGAGGCCCTAGCAAACCTGTCGCGCGCTTGATAACCTTGCGTCTGACACTACCAGGAGGTGTGCTACTGAGCTCCAAGTTCAACTCGCTGAGTTCGCGGAAATCTGTCCCACTTTTAAGGACGAGGATATCACCTATATCACCTTCTGCACCGAGTACGACCTCACTGAGGTCGTAGTCCTCCCAAGAACTAAATCCTTTGCTGACAAAGTAAAAGTGATCATGTCCTCCGAGTATTATATCGACGCCATGCAAAGATGATATCGAATGGGCTTCTTGAGCAGATGGAGAAGAAGCTTGCAGAATTTTTGCCAGCGCTATATCCTGAGAAAGATAAAAAATTGTGAATGAAATTCACCCATAAAACATTCCCGAATATTGGTTCTCACATTAGGTACCCTGGTGTATGTCTGTCAGTGACTATTTGACGGAAATTCATGAAAACTCACCGACAATGTGTCAAAGCTACGATAAGATCACACTGATGTTCTCCGCGGAGACGTCGAGAGAGATCGAGCCCAGTCTCTGCCATGTCCTTGTAAATGAAAGTAGAGGGCCATGTCGCCACAGTTGCAATCCACTCCCTAAAGACAGATAGTATAAAAGACCTCATTCAACAAAGCACTAGATACCTCTCAACCAAGCCAATGACTCCAATCTTGATACCTGCTCTGTCAAAAATTTGGTACTCGTGCAGGCAATCCGGGACTTGAGATGTATCACTATCGATGATGTTGCTCAGTATCCAGGGCTGAGAGATGGGCTTGGTCACAACGCTACAAAATTGTGTGATAGTCTAATACGCACGAACTTTGTGTCTTGAATAAGCTTTGAAAGGTGTGGGTATCCTGGTTTCTCAGATTAGATCATGTCCACTACATGTCCATTAAACCATCCACCCGTGACCAAAGTCACTCACCAAAGTCGAAGTCGTGATTACCTGGAGAAAAATTTAACCATCTAGGTAACCTGTAAGAATTTGAAACCGTGGATTGCCTACGCACCCGTTAAAGCCACGTCCGGAGCCAACATGTTCATCACAGGAACCTAGGCACCCTTAAGCAATCGAACCCATTTATCGGGGGTGGCTATAACTATGGATTTACCATATGACTTCCTCGAGTGACTGAGCTTTCAACTGAAGGAGAGAAAACATCCCCTGAGAAGAGTACCAAACCATTTTTCTTGTCATCTGGTAGGTCTGTCCATTTGTTCCTGATCTCATCAAGCACCGCGGCAAATTGAGCTGTATCGATGGTCTCTGGAGAATGTGCAAATAATTTCTGTGGGGAAACACGATAGACGTCGTTCCAGTGTATGATCGATAAAACATCCATGGCCGATTCAAACAAAGAAGTCAGTAATACTGCGAAATCGTAAGCAAAAGATAGCCAATTGCAAGCCCGCGTGATGTATTTTGATAAAGTACAATAATGCTATTACAAGTACAAATTGGGTCCTTTTGGCTACAGTAGAATACAAAAATTGTTCCTATTACCCTGACGGAGTACTGACTTCTTGGTGAATATTTCAATTGGTGATCCGGACGGTTCGGCCTTCTGGTAAAGCCAGTAAGCCATTTTGCGACCCGTGCTCCATTTCTCTTTAACTTCTGTAAAACCGATGGCTGCCAGCAGTGACTTGAGACTAGGCAAGTCAAGATAACGAGAGTTATTCACGCAGGCGAAGGGAAGCTGAACCAGTCTTCATCAGGCAGGGTACATTTGTTCGACGTTACGAGTGGCACGTACTGCAAGAAAGAGATGGCCTTTGGATGTCAGAATGTCATGCGCGATCGACAGCATACGTCCTGAATTTATTAAGACATGAATTACAGATAGATCCTGACGGAAAGAACATGCCTCTATCCTTGGGCTCTGGCACAAAATTGAGCACCAGGCTAAGGCTTACTACGTCCCATTTATTGCGGTTTTCAGCTATGTCGAGTTGAAGGAAATCTTGCTCAATAATGGATGGATGACGGGAGCGAAGGTCCATAGGAGCAGGATCGATCCAAGTCCGGCATACGCTATAGTTATCATGTTTGAGGGCACCTACTTCAAGCAAACTGGTTTCGGTCAGTCATTTTACGAATCGCAAAATATTTGAGTCAGCCTACCGAAGTTTGCAAGAATGTTTCTTATGGAATCCGAAGTCCTTCAGCCATCCGACGAGTATCTTTTCACTTCCACCACCGCGATCGCTTCCTTGCCCAACTGCAGACATCCGCTGATAGGTCTCTAGTCCTCCCAGTTCCCTAATTCTATCTTCAATGTCCGCCAGGGATTTCACTGATTCGGCACTATCCATGCTGGCTTTTAGCTGAGCACGTCGCTTCAAGAGGACATGAAACTGGCGTATAGTTGTTCGACCCGAAAGCGGTGTACTTGACTTGTTACTTGCAGATTCGACGGCGACAATGGGAAGCTTTTTTTTTCGCGCTTTCGGCATATTGAGGCTTTGAAAGAAGGCAGAGGCGTAAAAGAGACATGCAACTGGTACCCCGTCGGCTGAACAAAAAGCAAAAGCCTATTGACCAGTGTTTGTCAGTCACACAAATGAGTGTCCCCTTCGGGGTGACATACGAAAAAATTGGAACGATACAGAGAAGATTAGCATGGCCCCTGCACAAGGATGACACGCTTTTCCGGAGTGGTAGACCTACGGGTCTCAATATTTATTTATTTTATTCCCTTTGGAGAATATTTTCATGAATGTTTAGCAGTCTTGAAAGAGATATTGTGTGAAATCCCGTCCTATTACTACGACCATTTCGAAGAAAAAGGTCACTAAACAAACTCGAAAGCATCGGAGAAATCGAGGGATATAAAACATCGTATTAGAACAAGGAGATGGTAGCCAGCACAACGAAACAAATTACAACAGGAAACAAAAGGTATACTAAAGGACCACTGTTTACTTTGAAGTGTGATTTAAGACTACTTAGACAAAGCCTCTTCCGCCCCGTTTTGCGTCGATTCTCCTGAAGCGTTCATCTTCTTGTCTCTTTGGAAGCTGGTTCAACATGCGTTCAGAGAATATAGGCAGATACAGACCTTCTTGATGACACAGATCGAAGCTAACAAAAGGCATAGAACAACTGCCATGTAGCCATATATCTGATACTGGTATTAGTTGTCAGTTTGCATGCTTGGGGCTGGATCTTACAGTGCTAGTAAACACGACCTTTAATCATACAGATGGAGTGAAAATACAAGAAAAACGTACGTGAAAATATTATTGAGAGTCATGTCAGCAAAATTAGTTATCGGTTGAACGCAAAAGTTGCTGGCCACGCTGCTATTCAAGTTCGTTACGAAGTCCTGACTTGTACAAAAGCCACCCCCGATCTCGGCCAGATTAGTTCCATTGAAGTAGCCACAGCAATGAAGCTACAGTCATAAGTATGAGGAGATGACGATAACAAGGGGTCATACCTGGTCCTGCAGCTTGATACGGATGTCCGAACTCGCAGCTGCCCATCTGACAAAGAAATTATTGCGTTCCTGGAGGGTGAAGAACCAGATGTAAGTCCCGACGATGACAATACCAGTGGCATCGACAAGGAGCATGTAGTTGAGGATGACAAGACCAATTGTAACATGGTTCTTCTGGATGATTGCACCAACAGAAAGTGAAAACGTGACGAGAAGCGCAATTCCAAGGGCCAAACCGACTATCACACCATAGCATCAAATTAAGTACTCTATGAGGCGAGATGAACTTACCTGTGAGATAATTTGGCGTCAGTACCAAATTTAACAGGACATTTTCCGCTCTCCAAGCGATTGACAAGGCTACTGCAACGACACCTGCAGCAAGGAGCAAAAAATCCAAGGCAGCCCAAACTCCTAACAACTTCCTTGAAACCATATTGGACGCTAGACAAGAAATGTCTCTCAAAAATTGCCTCAAGACTTAGTGTTGAGTTGACTGGATTAGACCAGGGAAATGATGCGCAGCGTTAAATGAGATGAGTGGAGAGAGAAACTAGCTCTTTCCGTAGAGGGCAGTGGTTGTGATTGGTCGAAGATACAGTGATCTGCTGTAGCACTCAATAGGATCGAAGACTTGGAAGTCGGGAGACAAAGAAAGGACGTTCAACGTCCAGCGCTTTCGCTGCGAGGAAAAGCGAATAGTCAGAGCGAAAGGATGAAAGACTAGGTAAGGGCAGCGTACAAGCCAGAATATCCAAAGAAAAAGTGAATGAAACGAGACTGATAGTGACAGCTATTCGAGTTCGGTAGATATCAGAATAGTTACATAGCAACAGTCTCCATCATGGGGACCACGTGACAAACGAAAAAAACCAAGGTCCGAGGTGCCGGTAATTTCAAGCTTCAAGCACCGCCACATTGGAGTCAGACAGTCACACGTCACGATCCAGCATAATTTCAATTCAGAACTATCCTCTTCTCTCCCGTCATTTCGAGCAGCCTTCTACCACTTCTCATCTTTCAATCCTTCGATTTTTCATTATGAGTGATGATTGGGAGTCTAAGACTGTCATTGGGTTCAAGAAACAGACCGCTAAGGTCACGAAAACGGAATCCCAGTTGAATGGTCAGTACTTTCCTCTTATCCAGAAAACCCAATTTGTTTACCACAGCTTCAGCCGTAAGATGAAGAAAAGACTTTCTTTGATTTGGACTAAAAACTTACCCAGGCTCGTCGGAGTGGTGCAGTTGTTGCGACAGACAAGAAGCTCTCCATCGGAAACAAAGCCAACCAAGGTACGCTGGGGCGCGGTCTGTTTCTTTGTGGAGTTTCTCACTACGAGCTGGAGGTACCGACCATCAGCGCATTGCTAAACTTGACCGTGAGAACGAGGTCGCGCCACCTTCTAAGATCGCGCCTAACGTTGGCCGTGTGGGTACATCATTCTAGTCGTCTGTTTCTACTCAAAGATCCATATCCATAGGCCATCCAAGATGGTCGCATGGCTCTCAAGCTATCCCAGAAGGACCTTGCACAGAAGGTCAACGAGAAACCTTCCATCATTCAGGACTACGAATCTGGCAAGGCAATTCCAAATACTCAAGTCCTTGGCAAACTTGAGCGTACATTGGGTGTTAAATTGCGTGGTAAGTATTGAATCAGCTTGTGTCTGCTCATTGATATCATTGATACCGCAGGATCCGATATCGGGAAGAAGCTGGAGATGGGGAAAAAATCGTCATGATTGCGTGATGTTTTTTCTTTCCGCTTCAACATTGCTTTGACTCTTGCTGCCTGTAATCAGTTTTCTTATCAATAGATGTACTTTTGGAATAAAGCTCCCCATTCCCCGAGACCCTCAGACCCCCTTCCGTCTCCTGCTCGAGAACATGGGGAAACATGTGCTGATAAGATCGATAGATATTGAAAGACTCATGACACCGAATTCAGTGTCTTTAGGAAACATCGCCATCCTGTGAGCCCTGGGTTGCATTAATGAGGTTATTTTAAGACGGCGCTGGTAAGAGTAACTTGCGTAGGTAATGTAGTCAGAGCTCTCGCAAGCTTTGTATTCCTTGAGCAATTCTTCACATGTTGCTCTGACAATACAATTGAGCGGTGGTGACAAATGAAGAGGGTAGCATACCTAGCGTCATCGAACTCTTGCAGTCCATTTTCAAACATTTTTTCCTTCTTGTATTGCTCGAGAAAAGCATTTCGTTTACGTAGTCGGTCAAATTGGTCAAGCATACGTTTGAATAATGAAGCAATACTCGTGTGATTTGCGAGCATTAAGCCACTGACACGATGGTTCGTCGTGATGTAGGGAGATTTTCGCGTCAACGCCACTTGAATGGACGCTGGTCCCCATGGTATGAAGTTCGCAAGTTGACGTTCACGAATCCGCAGAAGAGATTGGTGTACCTGGGAATAATTCGTTAGACCTGTTGAACTGTTTGTTCAAAGCTCAAAAGTGAAGTAAAAATTCACGTCTGTTGGGTCGACATCGCCTTGTATTATATTGAGTATGGATATATAACAAGCTGTCTTGCTTGGTGTCGTAGAAACCATACGGTTTTTGGGCTGCAATAGACGCCGCATTACGTCTAAAACCGTCGTTCTTCTAATTGGCTTTGCCTGTCACAACCAGAGTCAGTCAAAATCCAAGGTCACTTGCAGAAAGGATATGACCTTGTCTATTTGATCGCTTGTGAATGGGGTATATGAAGTCATGAGGAAATGACAACGAGGAGTGGGAATGAGCGATGCGATAATGCCAACCAAGTCATTGTTCATATATCCAGGGTATCGAAGTGTCTGCGTACTGGCAGCCATAACGGTTGCAACCTAAGGTTTCGGCCAAAGCGTCAAGTTTGAGTATAAAGAAGACTAGACTTGACATACCAATTGATTTGTTTGATCAAACGAAGGAGTCTGTTGGTGTAACCGATCTGCTGAAATACGTGCAAGTGCACTATTGTCCAACACCACCACTGAGTCTGCATGGTTCACAAGACGCTTCAATGTAAGTAAAGAGTTGTACGGTTGTACTACAACGTCGCCTTCTTGTGAGTTCGGAAACACACTATATGTTTGGATTAGCTTCTTAGGAAACTTATCATTCAACCGTTCCAAGATGAAGGACCCGAGGCCAGATCCCGTGCCACCTGCTATTGAATGAGCGAGCATGAAGCCCTTTCCGCCAGAAGTCAATAAGCTTTGCAAGTGAGTAGATTTTGGTAAACAATACCTCTAAGGAATCACTTCCTTCCGCTTCCCTGTCAATCATCTCCATAACTTCCTCATAAATTCGTTCCCCAGAAGCATAGCCTTGCGCCCAGTTATTACCAGCGCCTCCTCCGTCTTTTGAGACGAATATGTTTTCTGGGTTATAGAGTCCCGCGTAAGGGGATGTGAGGATGTTATTGATGACCTGTATGTTCGTCAGCCGTGACTATAAAGCGTGGGTTATATATGACGCGTTAAACTAACTCTGGGTTCTAAATCGACAAGGATAGCGCGAGGAATGTAGTGTTCATCATCAGCCTGGTAGAAAAACACGTCCTTTCGGTCGCCTCCTTCTGCAGCCCACTCCTCTAATATACCTTCCTTGTTGATACCATGCTCGGCGCATAAACGTTGCCAGTAAACGGAACCCACTTGCGAGTAATTAATTGAGAATCCCTCAGACGCGTTGCTTGTGAGTAGGCGCACTTTGATTTCCACACTGGCCCAGTTGGACGGTTACAATTTCTCGAGGCATGGTAGCTTCTGATCAAGAGATCAGTGGTCACGCTTACCCATGGGTACTTTTATGTCACACGCATTTTCAACTTCCATACGGCGGGCCTTGTAATTCTGGTTGGGCTTCACCCCTAGACCCCACCAACTCAAGGCTTACTTTCAGTTCCAACCTCACTTCATTCGGTCAGGGCCGTGTTTTGACTAATGAAAAGTAAATAAATTCAGTACCTATAGGACAGATACTATCTAGCTCCAACCAATGGTAAGGAAGCTGCAGGGAGGGTGTCTGGAAGGTTTCCAGAAGTCTTTGAAGGTGAAGGCATGATTTTTAGGGTATTTTGACAGCCCGCCACAACTTTTAACTCTTGTGGAGAGCGTGTCATGTTGGCTAAACAAAGTTTAAGTGATAATGGCAAAGTCAATGTAAAATAAACTTATTACATGTATGTGTCTATCATGCTTGGGCTCGCGCCCTCTCGCGCCCCATGCGGACTGACACAGGTGTGGTTGCTTCAATCACGCATCAAGAGCCTGTTGCATCGATCCGCACATCCCAACATGCCAGTCCTCGGCTGGTTGCCTCCATCCATGTCGGTACAGTAACGCGTGCGGACTGGGTACACAACGCGAACAAGAGTCGTTTGATAGGACCACCAGGTGTTAGGACCATCAGTCCCCACTGATCACACAGGCAGCAGAAAACAGGACCTTGTTGCGTTCTGAAGCGAGGACAGAAGGATGATGGATAACTTGGAGAAGAGGGAAAATGCAACAAGAAAAGCTTTTACGTCCGCCGTATCATAACAAGCTTATGTTTCATACCTGGATCCAGTAGCCACAAGACTAATTGCCTTAAGCTGTTGGTATTATCATTAAGTACAGAGGTTGTTTGTTGAGTAATGTCAGAAAGAATTACAAGAAATACACGAGAGTACAGAGGAGCACCAAAGCAAATAATAAGCTGTCAGAGATGAACATGCTTTGAATGTCAGAGGACGTTTTCAGACCCTTCGTAGAAGAGGTCGTCGGGGCTCCACAGATCCCGGAGCCTTTCAATCGTGAGGCTGGTACGAGGACGACGGGGACGCCACCTTTGGTATATTCGACATCAATGTTTCCGTTAGCTCCAATGGCCCATTGTTGACAGGTGAGTATGCTTTGATCGACATATCAATTTAAGAACGAGAAGAGAGAATCGACTGACTTGACAGTAGGTGTACTTGCCGCATATGGAGTAGGAACCACAATATGAGTGCCGTTTTGAGGCTACCCACATGGAAATCCATCAGTAGTGGTCGATCCGAAGACGTACTTAACTAATGTAACATACCGGGGACCCAATGTTTGTGACTACAGAGATGATATCACCTTTCTTCAAAGCCAGACCATATCGGCTTTTAGTCAGTATTTCAGTCTTCTCTGACACCCAGTCCGTTGTATTTGCAAAGAAATTCCGAAGCTAGGCACCAGTTTACCATCCAATGTGTCTAGGAAACATGAATATGCGCTTGCCTTGTTCAATGAAGAAATGAGCTCATAAATTGGGGTCTTCTCATAGTTGGAAGTCCAGAGAGGTTCGCGATTGTACTAAATCATCTTGTCAGACAATGACCGATAGAACATCGTTGAAACCAACAACGCCTCACGGGATCACTGTTTCCGCTGAAACCTTGTTCTTGTCCGTAGTATACGATAGGTATACCATCCGTCAGAAATGTCAGAACCATTGCATTGCTGGTGGAATTAGTGATATAGCATATTCGTAAGATCGTCTGACATACTAAAGACTCTGAGGATCAACAGATTGATTGTGCCATCGGGGTATATCTTGATTTTCCAGGAAGTTACCAAGGAGTCCAACGTCCTAGCTTTCAAGTGAGATAGTACACATGTGATACAACTAGACTCCTCCGCACGGCAAATTTCTGCCTAGATTCTTCCATGATCTGGACTAGCGCTGTTATATTATTTGGACCAGGAATTGTGAATGCTTCAACCAGGCCAGAGTATAATGGATAATTGAGAACTGAATCGAGGGATTGAGGACCTTGATACTGCGCAACCGACCTAAATAAGTCAAGTGGCTGACTCGAGGAGATTAACCAGTCACTCACTCTACATCATTGCCACCAAAAACTTCCCCCATGCAAAAAACGCCTGCCTTAGCACAGAACGTTGGCCAGAAGTCCATTTGTACGTGTCTGCAAGTTTGTTCAGGAGTTTTTTCTACAACCATGTAATATTGAACGAACTTGGCAGCTAGATCGCTCAATGAGACCGTGACGATAGTGCTTGAGAATGGAGCACAGCTTCTTACCATCAATCCGAAGACCATCGATACCATACTCCTGAACCATGTGCTGTATCCACTCTCCATATTGCTCAATAACAGCAGTGTTATGCGTGTCAAGGTCAGGTAAAGCTACCTTTTCATCGCCCAACCAGCAGTTTTGTTCACTTGTAGTATTTCCCCAAACGATGGGACAATACGGATGATAGTATGACTGGACTATTCATGAGCTCATAAATTGCAGAAAGAATAAGTAAGCGTAACCAACCTTGTCGTTAAAAAAGTACGGAGAATAATCCGGCGTGGTCGATGTAGCCATGACATTATTGACGACAACGTCGACCATAAGGTACCTATTTATATCTTCAATAAAATTAACAGGTCACATAGATAGGGACACACATGTTACGTCGATGCAGTTCCGCAGACAAGGATTTTAGGTCATCAGTAGTCCCGAATCGGTCGTTGATTTTGGAAATGTTTGCTATCCAGTAACCGTGATATGGATCACCATAAGCCGTTCGGGGACCCTCGTAATTCTGATTGACTGGACTGATCCAAACTGCGAGTTTGAATAATAGATGTTGTAAAGGATGCTTCATAGGAGAAGATAGAAGGCACACCTGCAGTAAAGCCGGCGTTCTGTATATAGTCTAAGTTGTTGCGAACACTATATCTAGTCATTCAAAAATCAAGAGTCTAAAGGAATAAAACTAACGAAATCCAAGTTCCACCGCACCAGGTCTGCGCTCCGGGATCGCACGTATCAGCAAGACCGTCTGGAAGCGCATATCGATCGGTTAGTAACCTGTTGGAAGCTTTTCATACCACGCTTCATACGACCGAGGTCGAAGACGTACTGATATATTGAGCGACCTCTCCACTGTTCCGCGGTAGCAGCCGATGCAATGAGAGACGAGTGCAGGAGAAGTAGAATCAAGAACAGAACCATGGGGGAAGAAAAAACACAGTGGTCCCGGGGCGCCTTTTAAGCAATAAGTTGTTCACAAAAAAGTGTGCGGAAGGACAGAGAAGCTCAGTTGAATGAAATCAAGAAGCCTAGAAAAAACTAGCACTTACTTCGGAAACCGAGGTAAATCGGAACAAGTATCGAGAATTCAAAATGTCGTAGGTTGAATTTTTTC